>CATIWO010566396.1:0-23976 GCA_949673435.1 Macaranga tanarius | reverse complement strand
ACAAGCTCGATTATTTAAATTGGACCAAATAAATTCACCCACACTAACCTTAAGGATTCAATTCAATAAGTAGGTAGATTTGCCACTTTACTAAATCAAATAAACAATTACGGATTTACATATTTAACTAGCAATATTCATTCAATCAAAATCAGACGTCAATAATCTTAATTGAACAAAATAACATTAAGCATAGAAAATATTCAGATATTTGAGAAGAGAAAACAATAAAAACAAATTCTCACAATTTATTCATGAATCATACCTTGATATCCTTGACTAGAAAAGAAAATTTAGCCACTCATGGCTTATAAAAACCTTAAATTAAAAATAAAGAAGACTGAAAATAATAATGTTGAATAATTCATTTGATACACAAAAACCTCTCTTTTTATAAAGATCCTAACCTAAAAGATAATCAACTAGACTAGGAACTTTTCAGAGGCCGAATTTGCTGCCAAAATAGGGTAGAATAATCAGCTGAAATAATTTCCAATAACAGCAGCCCCCAAAAAATCTGTATTGTATAATTTTTGCGTAAGCATTCGTGGGCACGCGTAAGTTCGATTTCCTATTGAAAATATAGCCCAGATTGCACTTTGACTTTCTGCTTCAATTCTTGACTTTAAAATTCCAATTTTAGTTCCTTTTTCCATATTAGCATGATTTCCTACCAAAAGATCAAATAGGAATTAAATCAAATATTTATTTTACCAATTAAGCACAAAAATGGGAATTTATTATAAAAATATATAGGAATATTTAGCTTTATCACTTTCATATGATATTCGTTGTCCATGAACTGCGTAAAAAGGAAGGAAAAATACGGATATTATCTTGTGTTAATTTGGTTCATTTTTAATTAGAGGAGTATGGCATTATTGTGAGAAAAAACCAATCATAATATTCGGTAGCAATTCGAGATAAACTATATTAATACCATTAGCAATGATGTGATATGGATAAAAAAAGAAATTTTAGATTGATTTTAAGATTTTATTTTCCATTTAAAAATGAATTTTATTTTAAAAATACAATGACTTGTTTTATTTAAAAATATTTATTTATGAAGGAAATATGAAAAGATTATTATTTTTGTTCAAATTTTTATTAATTTTTTATATATTTATTTTAATTATTTTATAATTTATTTAAGAATATTGATACTTTCTTTTTTTTTTTTGTAAATAATGTAAAATTATTTTAATTATTTTATAACAATAATTTAGAGAAATAGTAATAATTTGGAAAAAGAAATAGTGACTTGTGGTATTAGGAAAAAAACAATACTTTCATAAAATATATAACTTTTTTAATAAAAATGTGGTTTTTTTTATAAAAAAAAAAATTGCAAGCGAGCCGGTTTTTGTCGGGCACCACAGGTGGTTGCAACCGCGGCACCAAATTAGGCTGAATATGCCTTTCAAAAGGGCGGATCGATAATCTTTTTACATATATCCTTGGAGAAGCCTCATACAATTGGAGTCGTCATCCGATCACTCGGAAATGGGAAACAAATTCCTAGTACTATGCAAAATATATTCGCTCTATTAGAGATTCTTAGTTCAAGAAGTGGTTTCTACTTAAATGTTTCTCATTATACAACACCTAAATGTTTATTGCATCACCCTAGTTTCGGTTACATGATGGCACATATAATACGAACATCTATGACATTCAAAATAAGTATACAATACATACAAACATAGCCATGCATCATAACATAATAAATAATGGGGAAATGGATTAAGAATACAAGGCTTTGATCAGACTTCATTAATACATTTGAAAGATAAAAAAAATCAAAAAGTAAATCTAGTCCTAGATCTAAAGAGGCATACCATCCATGAATAAATCAAGGATAACAACTAGATAACAGAGCAAACATGACAGCAGCATTTCACAAGATAACATGATCCAAGTATTTACGTATGTTTTTAGCATTCTAATAATATCAAAGTAGGAAAAAGGATGTAAATGAAGCAAGGAAAATTATTATTTTATCATCATGGGACCCAAAATGTGAAAATTCGACTCAAAATATGATTTTCATGCAGATTATGCAAAAATGCATTTTTTATTAGAAATAAATTTGGAATACACTTTAAGCGACTGGAATATCAAAAGTTGTGATATTACACGAGGAGATGGTGAATCCATCATGCTGTAAATATCGCAACCCCGATCTCCCACACGACTGAGGTCAGAAAGAAAAATATGAAAATACACTAAAAAATGCAGTCTTTATGCAAAAAGAATGACGTTTTAAATAAGAATGAATAAAAATAATAAAAGTGTAATAAAATATGCCAAAAGTACAAAATTAGACCTAAAAATACAACTTTTCACACGAAATGCTAAAAATGAAGAAAATGACATAAAAATGTGATTTTTAATCTAAGAAATATAAACTCCACATAAAAATACAAATTCTTCATAAAAATGATAAAGGATGATAGAATGACATAAAAATGTAGTTTTTAATGTAAAGATATGAACTTCGCATAAAAGATGCAAATCTAATATGAAGTACTAAAAATGCTAAAATGACATAAAAAAAATAACTTCTAATATAGAAATGAAAACTTTGCATAAGTTTTGCAAGTGTTATGCCAAAATGATGGAACATATAAAAAAAAGGTAAAAAGATACAAGCTTTAATGCAAAGATGTGACGCCCACAAACATAACCATATATGTGGCATAATCAAATATATCTACGTGGTAATAATAAAATTTCACCATAAAAGGTACTTGTATATATATACAAATACTCATACGTACATCCCTGTAAAATATTACACACATAACTTGTCTGGTATTACACACCTACTACATAATACCAAACTTGATACACACAATGCCATTACAAAAATGCTAAATGATATACAGGAGGAAGGTCGGGTACACCATAGCTCACTTCGGCCCACCTATGACTTCAATTAAAGCTTTAAGCTCTTTGTCTACTTAATTCCTAAAAAGTTTCAATATCAAAGGGGTGAGCTTGTAACTCAATAAGTAACTACTAACACAATTGTACATATATACCAATCATATAAGAATTGATTTGATGAAGCATATAATCTTATATATAAGACACATTCTAATGATTATAGTATAGTCTTTCAATCCTCTATCAAGTCTATATTCAATCACCATAAGATTCCATTACCATTGGCACTACATCAAGTGCATACGGGAGTCTAAACGAAGAAGGAGCAAGTGAGTAATAAAATAGCAAGCTCAATTAGAGTGATAGATTCTACCCAATCTTAAAATATGGAACTTGTAGAGGACTCTTTAAAATTTTTGTAGCATTAAACCACGCCTCATTTGGAGGTCTACAACTCAAGTTATGGTCAAAATATGAAGACAACAGTGCGTAGAAGAAGGGCTGACTCGTGCCGCATCGGTACCCTCGTGCCAAGTCAGAACCTCGAGTCACAGGTACGACTCGACACACTCATGCCAAGTCGGCACAGGCGCACAAAAGACTCACCTGACTCGACACTTCAAACCACATCATACTCTTTCGGCCATAACTCCCTCTACCGAACTCGGATTCAAGTGATTCAAAAAGCTATGGAAAGCTATTTCAGAGGGCTGGAACTTTTATGAAGACATCTGGACTTAAATCATTTGCATGAATTAACTAAAATGCCCTTAAAGTGACTAGTAATGTCAAAGCACATGAATATAATTCAATTCAAGCCATTCAAACACCTAGTACTCCATTCCATACTAGTATATAACTAAATTCAAACTTAAAAACACTTTCTACACCCACTAAATATCATCAATTCAATCATCAACATATAATTCACAATCATTCACAAGATTTAGACATCCATATTCATCATTTCATCACACTTCCATCACTCATTCATACATTATCTCATTCAAAAGTATAAACTTAAAGTATGTGTAAATTACCACATTAATTAGTACCCATGTAATCACATTCAATAATATATTTGGTACTCATAACTAAATTCATAATATTTCAAGAGTTCACACATTTATATTTCATTCTTACTTTCATTATCCGGCCGGATTCAACCTCACATAAATACCTCACACTTAGCCTCATTGGCTATTTTTCTCATAATTTCAATATCAATCAAATGGCCATTAGTGAGATTATCTGCCCGACTCAGTCTTACTTTCACACATATCATTTATGGGTAGCTATACGCCTAGCTCAGCTTGCCCATCACACACAATATCTCAATATCAGTCAAATGGCCATTAGTGAGACTATCCGCCCGGCTCAGTCTTACTTCTCACTTGGGTAGCTATATGCCCAGCTCAGCTTGCCCATCTTACAATCACACATCCTCATATTCCTCACATGTTTCACCTTCTTGTGAAACATAATATAGCATAATATAATATAATTAAATACAATTGCATATTAATAAGTCATCATCAATAATTCACCAACAATTCATCCATACTATTATTTCTAACATAACACAATATAATACCATGCAATTGCATCTCGTTAAATATTTATCACAATATTTCACCAATATTCCTTTCATGATTACTGATCCATTTCTCATAGTCACAACATCAACATACATAATTATAATGGTAAATATACCAATCATATACTTAATATATACCCAAAAGTATACCAATAATATACCACAATACCCCTATATTATCATTTTCCAACATCATTATTTAGCAACCAATCCTCACATATTTCATCTTCAAGTGAAATATAACACAACCAATATATCATAATACATTTCCATTCAATTGCATCTCAATAAGCCAATTTATCAACCATTCACCAATATTAAATCAAATCTTATATTTATAACATTCAACATACACAATTATGGTGTCCACTACACCACACACATATATCATTCTTTACCAATTTCCTCATCACATTTCTAATAAAACAAAAGGGTGGAACTCATTCCACATCATTTCACTAATCAAATATTCATTAAATTCCAATATAGGAATACATCTTATTAAACATATTAGTTAAGAATATATATACACAACATGTAGTAATAGTTACTTACCTCTAATTACTTCCTCTTTAAAAGAGTCTTTCCTTTAATTATGAGAAGTGCTTTCCTTCCCTTTATCAATCCCCACACATAATTCATACATCAATCTCACAAACAATATTACAATTTACCCCAATATCACAAAGTGCAATTAATTGCCCAAAGTTCCACATGACCTAGAGACACACATACAAATCCAATAACCCCCAAATTACTACCAAAGCTAGGGTTGTGTGTCTATAACAAATTCGGAATCATTCAATTTGGACATGTATGGAATTAATTATGGATTTTACAATCCACCCGGCCAAAACAAAAGACTCACAGGAGCAAGAAAATATACGGCCCTATTGACCCCTTAAAACGACAGAATTAAATAAAACTCAAATCATAAGAAAAGTAAAAGACTCGCTGAGGTTTCCAAAAAAATAAATCTTGCTTAAATCAGAGTTGTATAACTCAAGATATGGCACAAAAAAAGTGACTGAAAAACAGAGAGGCAGAATCCGAAATTAACAACAACGCAACTCAACCAAATCAACTCAAATACAAAGAAGGCTTACTAAACTTAGCTCCAATGGATAATAGGTCTCCTAGTGCTTCTCCATTCCTAGCTTCAACAAGATTACAAGCTCTCTAAAACTCCCTCACCACTCACTCTCTTCTTCTTCTTCCAAAATCTCTACACCATCTACCCAACTAACACACACACACACACACATGTACACACTCTAGCTTTCCACTAATCCAAATACACCATTTGCCCTACCCCTAAAGTCTCCCTTACTTTAATTATAATAATCACCTAATATAATAACAATAAACACACATAAATATCACCTACTAATAATAATAATAATAATAATAATAATAATAATAAATATCAACAATTATCTCTACCAATCTCTATACATCCTCAATAAACTTGGACAATTACCTAATAAGTCCATAACTTTTTAATATAACAAACAACTCCCAATTTTCTTAACAATTGAACCCCTCTTTACCCAAAATACATACTCAACTTAAATAAAATCCATAATTATACTCCCTATGATATGAAAATATAATGCATGCATAGTGTTTCTAAAATGTGGGTGTTACATATACATTCCCACACTTAGACATAATCCATGGTTGAACTCTATATGTCATGAATACTTAATGCATAAACAGTGAATTTAGGAAGTGGATGTTACAATTTTCCCCTCCTTATAAAAATTTCATCTCCAAAATTTTACTACTTACCACTTTCCAAAAATAAATATGGGATACTTCTGTGTTATTTGCTCCTCTATCTCCCATGTTACTTCTCTACGGAAAATGATGTCTCCACTTCACTTTCACTATTGGAATCCCTTTATACCTCAATCGCTTCACCTTCTGATCTAGAATTTTTATCAATTATTCCACATACTTTAATAGTTTAGAAATCTCTATCTTTGGCTTTTGTATTACATAACTAGGATCCGATCTATATCGTTTCAGTATAAACATATGGAATACATTAAAAATAGATAACAATTTCCTTAGTAAATCCAATTTATATGCTAATGGTCCACCTTCTTTATAATTTCATACTGTCAACATATTTCGGACTCAAATTTTCCTTACTTTTCAAATCTTAAAATTCCATATTTAGCTTTCTCAAAGCTATACAAACTTCCTCACACTCAAATGAAACCCAAAGAAACTCAGAGACACTCCAAAACATACTTAATATTATCAATTCAATTCATTCACAATTGTATAGTATCCCATCAATCACGAGTCTCAAACATTTATATATATACTTTTATAGTCTCAATAGCTCTTTTATACATAATTTCTCATTCACTAACACAAGCTCAATGTATATTTATATCCCCACATCATTTAATATTCGTATATTCACCCTTTTATGATACATTTAGTATTCACAATCAATTCATATATAGAGGCTTATATATAGCCAAATATGTACAATTGCATTCATCGTCTCTAGCACCTTTAATCATCAACACCATACTAGAAGAGTATAAATATAATCAATAAGCAATTATTAATACAATCTAACATATAATACTTCTCAAGAACTAATTAATAGCACATAATTAATGCAATTGAGAATGAATTACATAGTCATTATGGTTCAGATTAAATTGGCAAGCTCCAGTGTCTGCTCATAGCCAAAATTATTTTTTATATATATATTTTTTCGAGCTTCACACACCCGTGAATCTCATTGTTCAAAATTCAACATATATACATGGTTATAGACACTCATGTGTCTTTGGCCATGTATCATACTGCCCAAAATACACATTTAAACACGGTTATAAATACGCCTGTTTTCTAGCCCGTATTTTCCCATTGTCTACAAACGCAATATGAAACATGCCTATGTCTTAACCCTAAATAAACCATGTCTTGACATATAGCCTGAGACACGCCCGTGTCTCTACCTGTGTCTTTAACCTGATAATGCATTCAAATACATTCTAACCACTCTATAGCCATTTAACAATTCAATGGTATCAACAATAGACTAACATACAAATATGAGTGTGTACAAATAAACATCATCACACAACTAACTCATTGTCACATATTAAATCATCGTTTACTATTTATACATATACACAATGCAACAACACATGTTTATTCATACCATATCAAGTGGGTTGTACAATTCAACATATGCGGTATCATTCACAATTCACCACATCACATTCTCATTTCAATATTCTCACGAACAACATATCAATATATCATCCTTGCCACAATATCCGGCATACACCAACCAACATAGTCATATAGTTATAGTTATAGTTACAAGAGAATCAGTATGCAAAAATATTATATTAACAATTACTTACACTCAACACTTTCCACATTCCCAATTATACTCCTGTTTATAATTTCACATCCTATATCACTTAATATTGTCAATATGGTATTATTTCATATTTCAAATGGTCGATGGTCACAAAGCCAATCGATATCACATTTCATTTTAGTATGCCAATTATAAGCACATGTAATATACAAAAATATTATCACATTTTCAAACATAACTCAATAGTCTTAATTCATCCAACATACTCATCTTTTCATTCTCAATCACTCACAAGTGATAATATTTATAATTCATACATTTCATTCGTTATCAATATGGATTTATAAAAAGTATTTAATTAATAATATTACCTATCTTTGGTAGCTCCCTTCAAGGTAACATATACACGTGTCTACAATATAATACCAACACGTGGCATAAGAAAATTTTTCATATTCGATATGTATATATATATATACTTAAAAGTATACTGATGACTTTATTACATGATGTTAAAATGCTATGCCATGATTAATGAGGATAAAAGTGTCAACACCAGGCTTACCTCTAACCCACCTGAGCGTTCTAATTAACAACCACCTCAACTAAATCTATCTACGTCCTAAAAAAACATAATGCAAATGTGCCATATATACATAATGTATACCCATATAAATAATCATCAAGTCTAATTTATTTTGCAATACCAATTCCTTTTTCCTTACTCTCTTAGCTTCCACTTGGTTTACTACTGATTTGGAATATTTTCTTTCTTGTACCACTTTGTTTAATTAGCTAAGATCTTTCAACAATTTTCTTCAATGAACAACTCTAAAGAAATACTAACTTACCACACTAGTAGCAGACATCAAATATAAGACCTTAAAATTTTTGCGGATGGATTCTATCATAACTATTACATATATATTGAAACTGATGCACTGCTCATAAATTTATTAATGCATTTGTGACTTTAAGTCTTCAATATTCTCTATTATATGTTTTTCCCATATTTCACAATTTTCATTAAGCATATATTAACCTCATATGGTATTTAATTAATATTCCACTTGTATCATACCATACCATTATCAATATATCATAAGAACCTAACGACTAAAAGAACAATTTATAAGGAATCTATTGAAAATTTAACAGAGTCTCCCCTAAAATATAAACATCTCCTTACTTTAGTAGGGCCAATCCTGTAATAAAATAACTACACTTCTATAAACAATCTCAATTTAGGCTCAGTTTCCACCACACTATAATCACATTTAACTGAGCCTCACCAATATACTATTATTGGTAATACATGAGCATTGCCAATATCACAATGCATTCACATTAATCTTTACATCATATATATTCTCGCATATACTGATCAATCTTCATATACATATTACACCTCCACATCACTATAATATGTCATAGTAGTTCTAAAAAGGAAACTCATTGAATCCATATATATTTATTTCATATCACATCACATATATTACTCAACCAATGACACTGCATAACTATTTCTCCTTTCATCAGTACTTATTAATTCAATCTAGAATTCTTTCAGCACTCTATAACCATTCATCCTCTATGGCGAAATCATTAATATCCATAAAAATCTTTGCACCTTCCTCTCTTATATTTTCATAGTTCTACATCAACAACGCTATCCACTTGCTTTTGACTCATTATTCTCATCATTTAATCCATTTACTAATATACAAAAACATACATCTTCTAGAGGTAATATAAATAGACATAAAATTATTCAAGCTCATATAAAGCATACACAAGTATTTGTTCAAAATTTGACTCTGACAACTCATTTGGCCGATGTTTTGAGCTTGGTGTCCTTCCATGCTGTCATATGCAATGCATATCAACTATATCATCTATGACTTATGCATGATATGCCATAAATGCAACATGTTCTCATATCCTAAGGGAATCTAATTCCCGCTCTGATACCACTAAATGTGACGCCCACAAACATAACCATACACGTGGTACAATCAAATATATCTACGTGGCAATAATAAAATTTCAATATAAAAGGTACTTGTATATATACAAATACTCATATGTACATCCCTGTACAACATTACACATATAACATGTCTGGTATTACACACCTACTACACAATACCAAACTTAATACACACAATGCCATTACAAAAATGCTAAATGATATACAGGAGGAAGGTCACCATAGCTCACTTCGGCCCACCTATGACTTTAATGAAAGCTTTAAGCTCTTTGTCTACTTAATTCTTGAAAAGTTTCAACAGCAAAGGGGTGAGCTTGTAACTCAATAAGTAACTACTAACATAATTATACACACATACTAATCTTAGCATATAATCTTATATATAAGACACATTCCAATGATCATAATATAGTCTTTCACTCCTCTATCAAGTCTATATTCAATCACCATAAGGTTCCATTACCATTGGCACTACATCGAGTGCATACAGTAGTCCAAACTAAGAATGAGTAAGTGAGTAATAAAATGTCAAGCTCAATTAGAGAATCTTAATGATAGATTATACCCAATCTCAAAATATAAAACTTGTATAGGACTTTTTAAAGTTTCCATAGCATTAAACCATGCCTCATTTGGAGGTCTACAGCTCACGTTATGGTCAAAATATGAAGACAATAGTGCATAGAAGAAGGGCTGACTCGTGCCGAGTCAGCACCCTCATGCCGAGTCGGCACCTCGAGTCACATGTATGACTTGGCACACTCATGCCGAGTCGGCACCAGCGTGTAAAAGACTTACCTGACTCGACCCTTCGGACCACGTAACACTTTTTTGGCCATAACTTACCGAACTCGGATTCAAGTGATTCAAAAAGTTATAGAAAGCTATTTCAGAGGGCTACAAATTTTATGAAGATACCTAGACTTAAATCATTTATATAGATTAACGAAAATGTCCTTAAAGTGACTAGTGATGTCAAAGCACATGAATATAATACAATTCAAGCCACTCAAACACCTAGCAATCCATTCCATACTAGTATATAACTAAATTCAAACTTAAAAACACTTTCTACACCCACTAAACATCATCAATTCAATCATCAACATATAATTCATAATTATTCATAAGATTTACACATCCATATTCATCATTTCATCACACTTCCATCACTCATTCATACATTATCTCATTCAAAAGCATAAACTTAAAGTATGTATAAATCACCACATTAATTAGTACCCATGTAATCATATTCAATAATATATTTGGTACTCATAACTAAATTCACAATATTTCAAGAGTTCATACATTCACATTTCATTCTCACTTTCATTATCCGGACAGATTCAACCTCACATAAATACCTCACATTTAGCCTCTTTGGTTATTTTTCTCACAATTTCAATATCAATCAAATGGCCATTAGGAAGACTATCCGCCCGGCTCAGTCTCACATCCATACATATCATTTATGGGTAGCTATACGCCCGGCTCAGCTTGCCCATCATACATAATATCTCAATATCAATCAAATGGCCATTAGTAAGACTATCCACCCGACTCAATCTCACTTCTCACATGGGTAGCTATACACTCGGCTTAGCTTGCCCATCATACAATCACACATCCCCACATTTCTCACATGTTTCACCTTCTTGTGATACATAGTATAGCATAATATAATATAATTAAATGCAATTACATATTAATAAGTCATCATCAATAATTCACCAATAATTCATCCATGCTCTCATTTTCAATATAACACAATATAATACCATGCAATTGCATCTTGTCAAATATTTATTAGAATATTTCACCAATATTCCTTCCATGATCACTGATCCATTTCTCACAGTCACAACATCAACATACATAATTATAATGGTAAATATACCAATCATATACTTAATATATACACAAAAGTATACCAATAATATACCACAGTACCCCTATATCATCATTTTCCAATATTATTATTTAGCAACCAATCCTCATATATTTCACATTCAAGTGAAATATAACATAACCAATATATCACAATATATTTCCATTCAATTGCATCTCAATAAGCCAATATATCAACCATTCACCAATATTAAATCAAAGCTCATATTTATAATATTCAACATATACAAATATGGTGTCCACTACACCACACACATATATCATCTTTTACCAATTTCCTCATCACATTTCTAATAAACAAAAGGGTGGAACTCGTTCCACATCATTTCACTAATCAAATATTCATTAACTTCCAATATAGGAATACATCTTATTAAACATATGAGTTAAGCATATATGTACACAACATGTAGTAATAGTTACTTACCTCTAATTGCTTCCTCTTTAAAAGAGTCTTTCCTTTAATTATAAGAAGTGATTTTATTCCCTTTATCAATCCCTACACATAATTCATACATCAATCTCACAAATAATATTACAATTCACCCCAATATCACAAAGTTTAATTAATTACCTAAAGTTCCACATGAACAAGAGACACACATACAAATTCAATAACCCTCAAATTACTACCAAAGCTAGGGTTATATGTCTATAACAAATTTGAATTGGAATCATTTAATTTGGATATGTGTGAAATTAATTATGGATTTTACAATCTATCCGGCCAAAACAGGGGACTCACAGGAGTAAGAAAATGCCCGGCCCTATTGACCCCTTAAAACGACAGAATTAAACAAAACTCAAATCATAAGAAATGTAAAGGACTCTCTGAGATTTCCAGAACATTAAATATTGCTTAAATCAGAATTGTATAACGCAAGATGTGCCATAAACAAAATGACTGAAAAATAGAGAGGTAGAATCTGAAATTAACAACTACACAACTCAACCAAATCAACTCAAATACAAAGAAAGCTTACGAAACTAAGCTCCAATGGATAATAAGTCTCCTAGTGCTTCTCAATTCCTAGCTTCAACAAGATTACAAACTCTCTAAAACTCCCTCACCACTCACTCTCTTCTTCTTCTTCCAAAATCTCTACACCATCTACCCAACTAACACACACACACACACACACACACACACACACACACATACACACTCTAGCTTTCCACTAATCCAAATACACCATTTATCCCACCCATAAAGTCTCCCTTGCTTTAATTATAAATATCACCTAATATAATAATAATAAACACACACAAATAATAATAATAATAATAATAATAATAATAATAATAATAATAATAATAATAATAAATATTAATAATTATCTCCACCAATCTCTACACATCCTCAATAAACTTGGATAATTATCTAATAAGTCCACAACTTTTTAATATAACAAACAACTCCCAATTTTCTTAACAATTAAACCCCTCTTTACCCAAAACACATACTCAACTTAAATAAAATTCATAATTATACTCCCCATGATAGGAAAACATAATGCATGCATAATGTTTTTAAAATGTGGGTGTTACATATACATTCCCACACTTAGACATAATCCATGGCTGGACTCTAGATGTTATGAATACTCAATGCATAAACAGTGAATCTAGGAAGTGAATGTTACAAAAGATATGATTTTTGAAGTAAAAATGTAAGTTTTACATTAAAAAATGCAATAAAAGTCCACAAAAATAGATTTTTATACCAAAGTAAAGAAAAATGCTAAAAGTACCATAAAAATGCAAACTTTAATATAAAAGTACCATAAAAATGCAAACTTTAATATAATAATGTGTTTTTTTGTGGACAAAATGTTTAAAAATGCAATGTTGAATGTTAAAAATGTAAACTTATAAAAATTCATATCAATGGTGAGAACCCAAGGTGCGTAGGACCCACCAAAATCACAAAAAATGCATAAACAAAATAAATTTATATATTAAGTATAAAAATTAAAAAAAACACTCTCAGAACAATTCCTTTGCTTCTCCTCCATCACATATGATATTTCTAACTACTTCACAATCATAAATTACAACCCAATTGCATAAAATAAAAAGAAAAATAAGTAGAAGTAGAGAGAATGCATTTTAATGATAAATAAACATTAAAAATGATTTGGGTCCTTAAAATTAATTTTTTCTAGGCCTTTTATTGTAAAAGACTTGAAGAAGTCTTAAAAATTTTATTCTTAGGTCATCCTTGCCAAAAACAAGATGTAGAGTAATATGAAAATGTAGGTTGTATACCTCTTAGAGCATACTTTGACAGAGATGAAGGCTTAATTTTGATCAAGTGGGTCTCAAAATATCCTAAAAATAAGAAAAATATGTGGTTTAGTCTAAATAGATGTTCTGAGTCTTCAATTTGGTAGAGTATCTATGTATTTTTTGAAAAAAAAGGCTTTCTTTTTATGTGGGGAGGTTTGAATTTAAAGATCCCCTAGGACCCAGACTGATGGTTGTGTGCCCATGAAAATAAAGGGCACACACCCTTCCCTGATAGGTGCGTGTGCCCATCAGGACAAATATGGGCCTCATGCCATTTTCGAGCTATTTTTGTGTCTTCGGAGGTCTCGAATCCTTTCTGCGAGTCTTTAAACTTGAACTGGACTTAAAATTTGGAATTTATTGGTTTAGTGGTGAAAAAAGGCTTTGGTGTTACAGTTCGGGGTGGTCAAAGTACATCTTTGAGGCTATAACCATCATTTTCATATTTTCTCTAACGAACTATTTTCATTACCAGACCATTGCAACAGGATGCTAAAACTCGAGTGTCAATAGTTGCCCCCTAATTTTATATGTTGATTAGGCGTGCACGATAGATACTCAACTAATATCAATGCATGTAAAGCATACGAGACAAAATGTAAGAAGTTAAAATACTTGTTGTCCAGGTGATATCGTTGTGAGTTAAATTATCGATTGTTGTGTAACTACTATGAGCATCAATAAGTATTTTGATATTGAGGTGTTGTATAGTTGCTGTGAGCATCGGGAAAATACCATTATAGCCGTTGTAGGCATCAGGCGAGGAACTTAATATTGAGGTGCTATATAACTACTATGATCATTAAGTGAATGTCGTTGTAGCCGTTGTGGGCATCAAGCTGTTGATACTGTATAGCATTGTGGGCGTCAAGTTATTGATACTGTATAGTGTTATGGGCATTAAGCTATTGATACTATAAAGCACTATGGACATCAAGCTGTTGATGTTGCATAGCCGCTATAGGTATCAAGCTGTTGATACTGTATAGCCACTATAGGTGTCAAGCTACTAGTGTTGTATAGCTACTGTGGGCATCAACCTATTGTTGTTATATGGCTGCTATGGGCGTCAAGCTGTTGATGTCGTATAGTCATTGTGGGCATCAAGCTGTTAGTGTTGTATAGCCATTGTGGGCATCTAACTGTTGATGCTATATAGCCACTATCGGCGTCTAACTATTGATATTGTATAACCGTTATAGGCATCAAGTTGTATGCAAATGCATAAAGCAATTTTAGTACTCATATAACATGCATGTGGCTTCAGGACTTAGGTAAACATGATCATGGTGCATGCTAAGTCTCATGCAAGAATGATTCTAGTTGTAGCTAAAAATGAAATATATACATAGTAGTAATATGTAATCAGGCAAATGAAATGCAGTTGTATGCAAATCATGCACATAAAGATGCAAGACTGCAATAATTCTAGTATGGTGTCATTTCAGAAAGGGAAAGATATAAGAAATTAGGGGACATTATCGAACATACTAAAAAGTATAGAGCATATGATTTTCATGGTACCCTAGACCCTAGTCAAACTGACAAATGGGTCAAGACCGTGAAAAAAGCCTTCACTATGTTACAGTTAAGTGATGAAGAGAAGTTAAATAACGTATACGACCTTATGTTCGATAAAACTGATGATTGGTTAACCCGGATAAATAATTTATATAGAGAGGTTTCACATGGCGAGTATTTAAGAAGGAGTTCAATAGAGAGTATTTGACTGAGGCATATGAAAAGCAAAAGAAAATGTCTTTTACTAACTTAGTACAAGGTTCGATGACTGTTAGGAAGTATACTAACAAGTTTGAGGATTTGTATAAGTATGCAAAAGATATGTATCCTAAAAAAAAGATGAAAAGTGAGAAGTTTAGGGATAGATTACATGTCTCCCTATATGGAAAACTTAATATATATACAGGCACAACCTTTAGAGGATGGGTTGAGAGTATGATGCTGCAAGAAATATTGGACAAGGAATTGAAAACTGCAAATCATACAAAAACTCATTACCTTGAAGGAACATTGAGGTAGTCTTAGAAGAGTAGTAGTGGTAGAAAATAAAGATTTTCTCCTTATTCTAAAAGTAATGCAAGAACTAGAGGTAATAATAGGCAACAAAATAGCCAAATGTTTGTAGGACAACTAATGGCACTATCTAGGCCTATTAATATTGGGAATACACTAGTAGGAGGAAGCACTATACCTTAGTGTAATATTTGTAGAAATAATTATATGGGTAACTATGGAAGAAGTGGAGTTTTTTGTTTTCAAGTATAATGAGATGGAGCATTATGTTCGTGAGTGCAAAAATGAGATGTTAAGGGAGCAGTCTATGTAAGGATCAAATGCTCCTAGAAATAAAAGAGCTAGTAGACCTCTAAACCTAACAAGATCAACTAGTGTGTATAATAAAGTGAGTACAATTATCCCACAAGCTCAAGGAAGATCTGTTGGATAGGTAAATACAATGGAGAATGTGCAGCAAGTAAGAATTTATGCAGTGATAGAGCATGATGCTGGAAATGCACCATATGTGATAATAGGTACAACTTATATTTCTAATAAGTTAGCTCGTATACTGATTAATCCTGGTTCTACATTCTCATTCATATAATCTGCATTTGTTATGCATAATAAACTTAAATCGCATGATAGAAGAGAACTTGTAGTTGTAAGTATACTAATAGGAACGAGTGCGATAAGTAAGATAGTTGTTAAGGATGTTTCAGTATGGATAGGAGAAGATAAAATAAAATAGAATTTCATGCCCTTGCCGATTAATGAGTTTGATATTATACTTAATATGGATGGTTTAAGTAGATGTCGAGCAAATGTGAACTATTTTAAAAGGTGAGTAGTGTTTAAGAAAGAAGATGGAGGAAGAATTTCTTTTATGGGAGAAGGTGGGAAGATACCTACTAAGATTATATCAGCTATAACAGCTATAAAATTTTTTACAATAGGGTGTGAAGCTTATTTGGCTTCAGTTGTCGATAAAAAAAAAAGAGTATCGTTAAAGGAAGTGTCTATAGTGAACGAATTTAAAGATGTATTTTCAGAGGATTTACTAGGTTTGCCACCTAAGAGAGAAATTGAGTTTGAAATTGAACTTTTACTAGGAACAACACCCATATCATAAGTACTATATAGGATGGCTCCGGCTGAACTAAAGGAGTTGAAGGTACAATTACAAGAGTTATTGGATAAAAGATTTACCCGACTTAGTTTCTCTCTATGGGGTGCACTTGTACTATTTCTAAAGAAGAAGGATGGTTCAATATGATTATATATCAATTACAGATAGTTGAATAAGGCTACAATCTGAAATAAATACCTTTCGCTAAGGATAAAAGATTGATTTGATCAGCTACAAGGACCAGTAGTGTTTTCAAAGATAGATTTAAGGTCTGGCTATCACCAATTGAGAATTAAAGAGTTTGGTATTCCTGAAACTGCATTTAGAATGAGGTATGGACATTACAAATTCCTGGTGATGCTATTTGGACTTATAAATGCACCAGCAATATTTATGGATTTAATGAACCGAGTTTTCAAACCATATCTAAATAAGTTTATAATCATGTTTATTGATTACATCTTGGTGTATTCTAAGTTAATGGGGGAACATGAAGAGTATTTAAGAATGGTGTTAGAGATACAAAGGTATAAGCAACTAATGTAAATTTCAATAAATATAAGTTTTGGTTGAATAAGGTAGTATTTTAAGGATATATTATATCTGCGAAAGGAGTATATGTTTATCCTAATAAAGTTACAGTGATAGTGAAATGGGAACCGCCAAAGAATGTGTCTGAAGTTTAGAGTTTTTTTTAAGTTTAATGGGTTATTACAGAAGATTTGTATAAGATTTCTCAATTATTGCATCACCTTTGACAAAATTATTAAAAAAGAATTTGAAGTTTGATTGGACTCATGAGTGCCAACAGAATTTTAAGATTTTAAAGGAAAAGTTGATTACTGCACCTGTGTTATTATTTCCTATTGAAAAAGGCAAATATATGGTATATAGTGATGCTTGAAGACAAGGACTTGGTTGTGTGTTAATAAAAGGTGGTAAGATGATTGCCTATGCATCACGGTAACTAAGACTTCATGAGCAGATGCCAAATCTTCACATACCCTAAGAGTCTAAAGTACATGTTAAGCTTGAAGGAATTGAATTTGAGGTAAAAGTGATGGGTGAAATTATTAAAAGATTATGATTGTACAATTGAGTATCACTATGGTAAGGCTAATATAGTAATAGATGCACTTAGTTAGAAATCAAGTGGGAATTATACTATATTTATGCAGTAAGAATGTTATTATTAATGGAGTTAAAATGATTAGGTGTTGAGTTTAGCTTAAATACTTCAGGAGGTATATTGGCTACTTTAAAAGTAAGACCACTATTAATAAAAAGGATTGTACAAGCATAAAAAGCTAATGATAAAGTAGAAAAGTTATGTGAAGACATTAAGAATAGAAGAAATAAGGATATGACTTATGATAATGATGAAGTATTGAGAATGGAGAAAAGAATATTTATGCCGAATGTGGGTGAATTAAGAAGAGAAATTCTAGAGGAATCACATTGTTATATATATGAAATGCATCCAGGTAGTACAAAGATGTATAGAATTTTAAGAGAGCGTTATTAGTGGAAAGGAATAAAGAAATATATAGTGCATTATATTTCTAAATGCTTAACTTATCAACAAGTTAAATCTGAACATAGGCATTCAATTAGTTTATTGTAATATTTGCCAATACTAGAATGGAAATGAGAACATATAACTATAGATTTTGTGGTTAGGTTGTCGAAAACTCAACAAGAAAATGATGCAGTATGGTTGACTATGGATAGACTAACCAAGTCAGCACATTTCTGACCAATCAAGATTAGTTATAGTTTAAGCAAGCTAGCAGAGTTGTATGTCAAAAAAGTGATAAGGTTATATAGAATGCTAGTGTCGGATCATGACCCAAGGTTTATGTCATGATTCTAGCCGAGTTTACAAGAAGTTTTAGGTACTAGATTAAAGTTTAGTATTACTTTTCATCCTTAAACTAATAGACAATTTGAAAAACTAATATAAGTATTAGAAGATATGTTGAGAGCCAGTGCCTTGGATTTTGGTTAAAATTGGGATAAACAAATGCCTTTAATAGAATTTGCCTATAATAACAATTACCAAAGTAGTTTAAATATGGCACCATTTGAGGCTCTATGGCAGGAAGTTTTGAACACCAATTTATTAGGAAGAAGCTAGAGAAAGAAAGTTGTTAGGTCCTGAATTAGTTCAGTTAACTACGGATAACATTCAAATAGTATGGGAAAATCTAAAAGCGGATCAGGATAGACAACAAAGCTACGCTAATCTTAAGCGAGCCGATATTGAGTTTAGTATGGGTGATAAGGTGTTCTTAAAGATATCTCCATGGAAAGATATAATAATTATTGGTAAGTGAGGAAAATTAAACGTAAGATACATCGGGGCATACGAAATGGTTTAGCGTATTGGACCCGTAGCTTTTCGATTAATCTTACTGCCAAATTTAGTAGGAGTGTATGATATATTTTATGTGTTGATGTTGAGAAGATATTGAAGTGATCCTGCACATACTTTGCAAGAACAACTAATGGAATTGAAAGAAAATTTGAGCTATGAAAAAGAGTCAGTGGCTATCTTAGCTAGGGATCAAAAGGTGTTAAGAAATAAAGTTATTCTGTTAGTCAATGTCTTATAGAAGAATTATTCTTAGGAGGAAACTACTTGCGAGAGAGAATAAGACATTAGACAATAGTATCCAAATTTATTGTGATATAAGTGAAAGAGTTTTGTATGAATTTCGAGGAAAAATTTCTTTTTAAAGGAGAAGAATTATCACATTCGTGTCCTTAAAACTTGAGTTGATGGAATTTTAAATTCATTTAATTTAATATAATTGAGTATTATTTAGGATGAAGTTGATAATAAAAGGTATAATTATAATAAATCAAATTTAGATCAGGGTATAATTGAAACAGATTAAAAGTAGGATAAGGATCAAATTGAAAAGAAGAAAATAAGTTATGGATATAAAAAGAATATGGTGGTGATTTTAATGAGGTGTTAATTAAAAAAAAGAAAGAAAATAGCATTAAAAAGGAATGCTAGAAAAGAAGAAAAAGAAGAAGAAGAAGAAGAAGAAGAAGAAGAAGAAGAAGAAGAGTAAGCTTATCATGAAAATCTTGGAGAAGAGAAAGAGCTATAGTAGCTAGGGTTTGTTTTTGGCTAGGATTTTTATTGATCAAGGTAAATTCATGTATTTTCTTTACAAAGCAAAACTTGAACATGAGTATGTATTCATGATTATAGTCTTTCTAAGGATAGCTATAGTTTTTTGATATTTGGTTATAGGTAATCAACAAGTATAAAAAGAATTTAAAACTTCTTCTTTTGCTAGAATCTTGGTGAGAGAATTTCTATCACCTTATTCTTCCTATGATTCATTTCGCTTTTTAAAATATTACTCTTTTGGTTAATAATGATTTTTAACTTTTCATTTTAAAGATGAAATGCTTAAAGTATGTAATGAACCTTAAATTGATGTTTTAAATATGTAAAAATAAATAAAATATGTGTTACTGTGAGTTGTGTAATGTTATGGTTGATAATAAGTCGAGTTTAGACTAATAATACGCTTTTATAAAGGTGTAAATATGTCTGTAGATCATTCAAGCGATGCCTGAGCAACATGGAGGTACCTCAGTATGCTAAGGTGGCACCTTTGCACACTGAGGAGGTGCCTCAGTCTAATAAAAAGGCACCTCTTTAGCCAAATCTTGTGACCTAATGGACTTCAACATAAAAACTTATAACCTTAACCAGAAGTATGTAAGAACCCATATAAACACTATATCACTAAAATTTACCCAAACTAAGTAAAAAAGAACCTGTTTTACCAAAGATATAAGTGATTGAGTTATAGATATATGTAACCATATAATTAAGCATATTAACTAAACTTGGAATTAATATGTTTCCTTCACTTTTCCAAAGTAAATGATAGTCTAAAAGATTAATGCTTAATCTTGGTAACTGATACAAATGATATTAAATCCTAATCAACCTAAATATTATAAGGTTGAAGATTACAAGTTTGTTCAATCACAAAGTATGATAAAATATGATAAACTTTCAAGTCTTTGACATAGAGACTAAATCCATGTTAGTTAATAAACTAAGTCAAGAAATATCTAAATACTTAAATGAGATTACAAATTGATAAGATTTGGGGAGTAATGATAAGATTTTCCTTTTGGGAAAAATATATGTAGTTGATAAGTATACACACAAATTTATTGAGTAATAATGTTATACAATACAGTCAGTATGGACTGTGCTGATGACTTGAGTTTTAATACTAAGATTTGTGATATGTGGATCCACAGTGTTGTATAGGAGTTATATTATGATATGGTTATGATGTATATTATACAATAAATATTTATGAAAGTGAAACAAAGCTGATAAATTCAGTAAGGTATAATGTACATTACAAAGAATATAACGATCAAAATATGGTAAATAAAAATTGAGAAAGAGAATTGTACTAGCATAAAATGGACAATTGTATTATAAGAACTTAAATATTGAACGTAAAAATATTATGTTGATGATAATAATCATAATGTAATGAATTAAGTATGTTTAATCTTGAGACTTGTTAATAATTTGAGCACTTGATTTATTTTTATTACTTGTTATTTGTTATATTTATTTGATAATTTTTTAAGTGCTCCTTGATGATTGAGCTGTTTTTGTTATTCTTTTATACTCACTGAGTTATTTTCTTATGAAATTACTCATGCTTTTTTTTAAAAAAAAATTCAATATAGGTATATAATATCTGTTCAACTAGTATATGTAAGATGGTAGTGTAGTGGACCACAATAACATACGAGGCAATCAAGGTGGAGACTCTAGTGAAGTATATCATTTGTCATAATGTAAATGCGAAGATGACTTTTCGAGTTACTATCGAGTCTATAAGAGTTTCAGTCCGTATATTCGTTATTAGGGAGGAGCATCTTGTTAGCATTTGCACCATTATTAGGGTCTTTTAATAGACCACCACCAATGTGTAGGTCACTTTTATCAAGTTGTGAGTTGGGGGAGCATGATGATACTTTTTATCTTTTTGCTATAATGCCGGGCTGCACCCTTAGTGATATGTTTATTATTTTTGATTTAGAGTTGAGTGTTTGATAGTTGAGGCCTAGGTTAGGGTGGTACAGGTCTTGGATGTGCATCTATAGTCGGATGGTAATCCGACTTTTGAGAGAGGGTTATCGAAACTTACATTGTCATGTTATTTTATATCTAATTGTATGATAATCAATACTCTCATTTTTTATATTAAACTGATGATATATGATGACAGGACGCCACATATTTACGTTTATATAAATATATGTTATGTTATATTATAATATGTCACTTACCATTAAATTATTATTTTGAAGATTCTTTTTAATAGTCTTTAAGTAATGTCTTTCTCTATCATTGCCACCTTTAGATGGGAAACTTGGTGAGGATACGATGGAGAGGGGTATTACAAAATTTTTGTATTAAAATATTCTTAAATTTTCTTTAGAGGATAAAATTATTCCTTTCTTAAAATATTAGGGGCAAAAATATACCTTTATCTAATATTTTTCTTTATGCATGTTGGTAACAATGGACCCTATTAATAGTGAGAATTAACACTGTTTGTAAGAGAGGTTTAAACATATAGTTTTAAAAATAATAAGGGTGTATTTACACCTCAAAAAATATTAGTAACAAATGTCAAATTAGGATACAATATTAGGAATATTTTTATACTTTTTCTATAACTTTTAAATAGGAGAGAATCTAAATTATTTGACGATAATAAAAAATCTATTAGACATAGTGTAAATTTAAAATTTATAAGGATAAAGATAATATTATAATAAATTTAATGAACAATCAAATTTAAATTTTTGCGTTCAAATTTTTTATTAATTATGTAAATATTTAATAAAAATTAATATTATAAATTATTTTTATAATGTTTAAAATTATATATACTTTAATATTATAAATTTATTAAAAATAAATGACCTACATCTCAATTAGATAAAAAAAAATGGTTGAAAAGCATATAATTTTTAAATTTTTTTAATAATTTTATTTGACTTATTTTAATAATTTTAATTATATAATTGGTTAAAAATAAAAACTATTAAGAATTTAATAGAAAATTTTAATATTATAGGAATTAAGTATGATACTTTCGTACCAAAATAAATATACAAAAAAATAATGTCAAAAAAAGGTTAAAAATAAAAAAAAAATTAAAATGCTTTTTTTTTTTTAATTATGAGTAATGACATATGTACAATTCATACCTATTCAAATAATTAATAATATTTACAAAATTATGAGATTATATTAGTAGTATAGCTGAAATTTAGGGATATATTGTAATTAACCATTTTAAAAATCATAAATGTTGGTTGCGAGTAGGGCTGAGTATGGATCTTGGAGAATCCGAACTATTCCAAAAACCGAACTGAAAATCTCCATAACCGAAAATCTCCATTGACCGTTTGAATTTATCCAAATCAAACTGTCCCGAAAATTTTTATTGGGATGGGTTTGGAGATTTTGAATTCTCCGAACCGAGATCTGTCCCGAACCGCTCCAAATTATACCGAACCGAAAAACCAAAACTAGAACCGATAATTTAATAGAATATATATATATATATTGTTTCAATTTTTATATTCATTTTATTAATATTAAACCTACTAATTTAACATTTAATCTAAAATAATAAATATCAATTTAATTATTTGAAATAAAAAATTTCAATCATTAATTAAATTAATTTAAATCACAATTAAATAAATAT
>CATIWO010566253.1:0-11005 GCA_949673435.1 Macaranga tanarius | reverse complement strand
TGATCCACGCCTCTATGTAGAGACGAACGCCCAACTACAGAGGCGCACGCCTCTAGGTACCAGAAACAAGAGGCGCCAAGAGGAAATGAAGAGGCGCACGCTTGTGTGGCAATCTTCCTGAGGCGCACGTGTGGCTACAGGGGCGCACGTGTCTATAGAACTCAGACGCACGCCTCTGTAACCCAGAATTGCAGAAACATACTGAAAATTTTACAGAAAACGGCTCTAAATTCAAAAATTCATCATTTAACGTATAGAAGATCTTCTATAACTTAAAAACATACTTCATACATGCCTTATGCAACTTCAAACATTTTAGAACAAATCCATACGCAAAATCATAGTATTTACTTCAAAAATTTAACTCAAAAATCAAATTGAAAATCAATATCAAAATAAAATTTCCACTCACTGTTTTCTCCTGCTGAATCCTCCTTGTGCTTGCTGAAGTTAGCTTCTGAAGGTTCAGACCAAAAGCTCCTCTTCTCTCTTCCTTTTTCTTTCTTCCTTCTCTTCTCTTTTCTCCCTCCTTTCCGTTCTTTTCTTTTTCTTTTTGCAGAAGCTTTTCTTCCTCTCTTCTTATCCTATTTTCTTTCTCTTATCCATCCATTTTGCTTTTTTAACCCTTCTTCTTTTCTTTCTTTCAATTCCATCCTTATAACTTCCTCTAACAACATCAATTCTTAATACCGTATACTCTATCTTATCGAATCTTATCTTAATACATTTGAATCTCTTATAAATCTCAATTCCATGCCACAAGCTTTTTCGACATCAATTATTGACTTAATTACTAAATAATCAAACTCCAAATTATTCATGAAATTCATTGGCATTCTACCTCAAATCGCTTATTCATAACAATTGAAATCAAATCTTAAATCACCAAATTAAATTAACTGAAACAGTAATAACATCCTTAATTTACATTAATGAACAGTCATCCTGTTTCCAGGACATGGATGTTACAAGGATAATGTAGTCATTTGCACCTATAATTATGCCTATTAAATAAGATTCTTAATCGTTGTGACACTACCTTAAACGACAATTGGAATGGAACGGAGGGAGTATAATTTATAATCTAATTAACTTTATTAATCTAAAAATAAACTATCTTAACCTAATAAAAACACTACTTTAACATAGCTTAAATGGTATGTGTTACATTTTGTTAGTTTATATATGAATTTTATGTGCTATTAATAGCAATTAATTGATGTTATAACAATTAATTATATTCGATATCATTCTTAATTTTATCATTGTGTGTGTTAGAACCGAATTTCCGTACCGAACAGTACAGAAAAATTATACTGGTACTGCAAATTTTTTTCCCCGGATTTTTTCGACTCGTGCTCACCCCTAGATGGTAGATAATCAATAGCTAATAGCTGGTAGCTAATAAATATAAGTTGTTTAATAAAATATTATTAGATGTTGCAGTTAGTATATCAAATAATTATTAAAGTTATAATGTATTTTTGAATATAATTTAATATATTACTTGTAATATTTTGTTAGCTGTATAAATTATTTAAAAATAGTATATAGTAATAAATAATATGTTATCTTTAAATTTATATATTATTAATATTATTAATAGAAATTATTTAAGAATGACCTTTAAAATATATATATTTTTTTAAAAAACTATAGACAAATATTATAAATATTTAATTATTAATTATAATTTAAATAATATTTATTTTATTATGAATTAAACAAAATTAATTATATACATTTAATTGAAATGAAGTTATTTGTTATTAAATTTTTTAATTATAAGGATATAATAGTTCAAATAAAAAATAAATTCAAATTAACTGTTAGTTTTAGATAATAACAACTATCAACCACTAATTTTAAAATTTTATAGACACCTAAAGACTAAAGTTTACTTACCTACATCAGCTGAACTAAATACTCTCCTAATAAATCAAGCTTTGTGAGATTTAATATAAAATAATTATTTTATAAAAAATATATATATAATTGATATTCTTTATATGTAATTAGGATTTATCCCAAATTTGCATTAACTGAATTTTTAAATTTATTACAAATTCATTTTAAAATCTCATTAATACAAATGTATATAATTATTAAATAAAAATTTAATCCCAAATTTAAATTCATGATAAACTTTTTTATATCTAAACATATCATGAAATAAAATACACATGAATATTAGAAGTATTAATTGCATCAGTTGAATTAATATTGTTGCCAGTTTTCTGTGTCCTTAATCATGTGGGCCAACTAACAAGATAAAGATAAAGATAAAGATAAATTGTGATTGAAGATTGGAGAGCAATGGTGGTTGTGGGGAAATTGATGTATGTGAAAATTTTCTTGTCCAGTATCCGTCCAAACGTAGCTATGGCCATTGTTTGTCCAACAAATTGGCTTGTAGTTGTTGCTCCTCCTTTATTGGAAGGAGTTTTGTACTTAAGACACCACTTTGGCCCATCAATGAATTATTGTTCAAGAGCAGAAAGAGAACAAAAAAAAGCAGGCATGCTTCTAGTAGGACAATAGTCTTGTAGCTGATTAAATACAAATGTTCATGAATTGGAATAATTTAGGGGGTGTTAATTTAGCCAATTGGCTGATAGGGGATCTTTTCTCAATCACATAAATTTTAGGTGTTTGACAAATATTTCAAATCAACAACTGATAGTTATTTTTTATCAAAAACAAATTTTGAAGCTTTTTTCCGATTTCCATCAACTGATAACTAATTTAAATTTATGTTGTATTTATATTATATTATCCTTATTAAAAATAATTAATAATAACTAATTTTTTTAAATTAAATGCATATAATTGATTTTCATAATTCATAATAAAATAAATATTATTTTAAATTATAATTAGCAATGAAATAATCATAATATTTATATCTATAATATATTTTTAAAAATTTATATTAATAAGATTTATATTTTGAAACTAATTTTCAAATAATTTCTATTAATAATTTTAACAATAAATAAATTAAAGATGATAAATTATTATTTATTACTATATATTTTTTAAATAATTTACATAATTAAAAAATTATAAGAAATGTATCAAATTATATTTATAGAGCTCCGATATGAGAAGTTTCAGTAAAGAACATGATCTCATCTACATATATAGACAGATTCAGCAATGATGTTAACCTATGTAACAAATTTAATTCTTGAAAATGTATCTATTTTAATTTGAACTTGACTCATAAATCAAATAAATTTGCTTTTCAAGAAAAAAGAAGCGTCATAGAAGAAGAAAAAACTTCAATAAATTTAAAAGAAATGAAGCACCTCAATTATTAACTGATGTAAGATTGTCATTACTATCAAAATCCATCAGACAATTACAAAAGAATTCACTGCCTTTAACTCTTTTGACAAATTATATATATATTAGAAAATTCTACCGCCACTTTGTTTTTGATATACGTTGTATTCACTTTATTTTTATCATCATTAGATAAGAGTGTATAATATCATTAAATGGTGAGTGTTGACAAAGTATATATATATGTGTGTGATTTTAACATCATTCACTAACTTTTTAATTTTTACAATTTAAAACACTGATAAACTCTGTTGTAAAATTAAATTAATATAGCAGTCGTAAGTTCTTTAGCTCTTTACGTGAGATCCACGTAGGATCCAATACACAAAATAATACGTTTTATGAGACATTAAAATTTTAAAATGCACCAAATGACTTAAATCTCAAAACAAATAAATAGATAAAACCATTTAAAATTGTGTGTTTTAAAATCTTAGGATATATCATTTTGTCCATTAATTTTCAAATGGATTCTATTTAAGATACTATATATAATTTTGATTGTTTACGTCAGTTAAATTTTGTCAAAGAGTTTAATGGTGCTTCAAATTGTAAAAATTAGAGAATTATGAATGATATTATCAAAATTAAAAAGATGCATTGAATTGTTAAAAGCGCTAAAGATGGTGAATTTTTATGTAATTTGCCCAAATTCATCCTTTATCATAAATAGATAGGCCAAAGATCCAAATTAGACCCCAACGTTTTACCCTAATTTCACATTGGCCCTTATATATCGTTTTTTTGATCCAAATTGGAACTTAACCTTTTCAAAATTGGCTCAAACTGGACCTATAACTTTTTATGAAAACAATTAAGTCCTATAAATTAGAAAAAAATTAATTTTAATGGTTAATTAACAAATAAAATTGATTTAAAAACATATATATAACCTAATTATAAAGTTTAAAATTTTTTAAACCTACACAATAATTTTTTAAATTTTTTCTTGAATTTTAAGAATTTTACAATCAAGTAATATACATTGAAAAAAAAAAGACCAATTTTATTTGTTAACATGAATACAAACGAGAAATAATTCCATCACTTTCACTCACTGCCACTGATCTTTTTCATTTTGCCCAATGCATCAAAAGCTTGTCATCCCGTCAGGTCCGTCGGGCAGTGCTTCCTTGATCCATTTGCTCTCATTAGATGTTCGCTTCTGGGTTTGCCTGACTCGCCTTAGTGCAGCTGTCATCACTGCATTCCTATCAACTACAGCTACCACTGTCGTCGGACTGATGCTAAGACTGTCTTCAATCCTGCTGTTCTACATATTGCATTTCGGCCTAGACAACAACAATATGCTGCCTGGTTCTCACTCAGAAGGGATATAGCTGGTTCCTTGCATCTTGCTCATGTTTGTTGTATAATCCGACTTCTTTAGTCCTTTGTTTTAGTCTGATGCTTGTTCAGGTCTTAATTCTGTGCATGCTTTGGCTCTTCTTGTGTCTTGTTCTTCTTCCCGCTTTATTTTCTTGTTTAGTATAGGGAGGAGTTTTTTCATCACTTGAGTACTTTGCTCAAGTGATTTTTTCCCTCAAAATTATCTTAATAAAATTGTTTTAATTGCTTATAAAAAAAAATTTTTAAAATTAAAAAAAATAAAAATTAATGTGTAGGCTTAAAATTTTTTGTTAAACTTTATAATTAGGTTGTATATACATTTTTTAAAATATTATCAATTTTATTTTGTTAATTAACCATTAAAATTAAATTTTAAAAAAATTATAGGACTTAATTATTTTCAAAAAAAGTTATAGGTCCAATTTGAGTCAATTTTGAAAAGGTTAAGTTCCAATTTGGATAAAAAAAAAGACAAGAGCCAATGTGAAATTAGGGTAAAACGTTGGGGTCCAATTTGGACCTTTTGCCTAAATAGATATTACCAAACATTCGCCGAGCCACTTGTACCCAAGGCAGTTTACAAATAAGATTTCGGTTGTTGATATTGAAATCTATATATATAAATTCATATTAATAAAATGTATATAGTGTTTGGTTTAATTTGACTTAAAATTTTATTTTTAAATAAATTTTAAATGAAATTTATTTTTAAATAAATTTTTATTAGTATAATATGTTTGATGTAAGGATTCATTTCAAAAAAAATGTTATATTTTATTATATTGTATTTGACATAAATTTAAAATTTAAAATAATATATTTGACAAAAAAAAAACCCTTTAAGCTCATTTTACATAATAAAAGTATTTTAAAAAATAAAAATGATAAATGGTGCATTTTAATCTTGTAAAAAATAAATTTAAAATTATAAAATTCATTTGAAATTTTTGATTATTTTGTTAGAATTTGGTTTAATAATAAATAATTTTACAAATTTAAATAATTAAAATTTTAAATAAAATTTATAAAAAATTTCATTGAAATCAAATACATTTGGAATTTGCAAATAAATTTCATAAATTTGATAAAATTTATTTATACCAAACACACTCTTAAGATAAATTTACAAACATTTTATGAATATGAAGTAATAAGAATTTCAAATAAAACTTAACAATATATAGCTTAAAATTATTGTTAAATTTTAAAAGGAGAATCCAAATTTAAAATTTTTTTATATTATTTAGGCTGCGTTTGTTTGCAGAAAATATTTTGTCTCTTAAAAAATATTTTTCAGAAAAAATATTTTCCAGAAAATATAATATTTTTTTATGTTTGGCTACAATACTAGAAAAAATATAGTTGAAAAGTATTTTTGATATTTAGTTTGTAATAAATTTTTTCCTAAATTATACAATATTACATAAAAATGGTAACATTATTTTTTATTTTTCTCTCCCTTTTTATATTTGATAAGCATTCAAGTTTTGGAAAATAACTTTCCGTTTTCAAAATGGGAAGTTGTTTTCCCATATTTTTAAGTTATTTTCCTTTGACTAATAACTTATTTTATTTTGACTTATTTTATTTTGATAACCAAACATTAAAAAATATAGGAAAATATTTTTAAGAAAAATATTTTTCACAAACAAACGAAGCCTTATATTAAATATAAATATAGAAAAGAAATCAATTAGACAAAATCTAATCCTCTACCTATGTGTTGATTGTTTTTATTGTTAGATGGCCACTTATGGATCTCATATCAAACTTAATATTTAATTGGAACGAAATCTTTTCATGTCAATCGTCGCACACCATAAATTCAAAAAGAAAAATCCAAATAAAAAAGAAAAATCCAAAGAAATATTTAACAACCAATTAATTGACAATACCTCAGCAATTTTTCATATATACTTTGTATAGTATATGTCTAAATGTGAGCTTTAATTTAGATACCCTTTTGTCTGGCATTGTAGGACATCACTCATAGAGGCCACCATTTTCAACTCTACGTTGTGTGGGTATATATAGTGCACGTAGCATGGAAGAGTGGATCTATTTGATTAGCCAAATGAGTGTATCTTAAATTTTCTTATCTATTAATTTTTAATAAAAATATTATTACATTTTAATCTATCTATTAACCCTCTCATAAATAATATCTATAAATTCTTTTTTACTTTCAAGTAATTTCAATTTTTTCTAAAAAAATTCTAATTATGCTAATATCGGTTACATACCGCGAGTCAGCGACTGACCAAATATTTTGAATTAGAAAGAGTACAATTTCAAATTTTTTATCAAACAAAAAATTACAAAGATATTACATTTATTTTATAAAAAAATAGGAGAATTATCAATGAAATTTTGGGAGGTAAAAGTATAAATTTTAAGAAATTATAGTATAATTTAATTATTCAAGGGGAGCAATGGTCCCTCCTTGCCCCTTTCTTCTAGTTCTGCCTTTGATTACACGTTTGTCATGATAAGACATTTTAAGAAAAATGTTTCCAAAAAATTCTCATATAACAAAACAAAACAAAAGAGGATGCTTATTGGTTTTCTTTTTGTTGCAGAGGTATGGTCACCTTCTCGTGAAATTCACATGAACAAAGAAAAAACACACAAATAGCATAAGGTTCAAAGCATGGACATGTTGGGAAGTTGGGTGGTAAAGTTGACATGCCATGGATCAAACTGCAGCTTACAGGTAACAAAAAAGTGATTCATTTTGAGTTTTCAGATAAGGATCAATGACTGATTGACATTATATATATACACAGAATGTCTCAGAATTAATATTCGAGGTTTTTTACTGTTAACGTACAATATTGTGCTGATCTTGACACGATCATGCCTAGGCGGCTACGCCTACAGCCAAACTTAAAATCTTCTATTGTCTCTTGGGAAAAAAAAAAGAATTTTTCCATGTGTAAATAAATTAAGCAAGATGAGGCAAATTGATATGTTGAAGTACAAAGAGTAGCAGTATAGTTTTCCTTAGGACATAAAACTCTAATTCAATACAATGGCCTAATGACAAAAAATTAATTTTTTTATATTTTTTTTTTCAAATTTTAAGGTCTAATTACTTAAAAAATTATGAATTTTATAAGTTTTAATAATTTTATCATAAATTTTTTAATTTTTAATTTAAAAAATCTTCAACTTTATATTTTTCAACAATTTTAATACGTTCTTTTAAAATTTATAAAAAATTGTAAATTTTACAATTTTTAACAATTTTAATATATTTTTTAAAAAAAATTATCAAAAAAATTTCTATTTTTAATATTAATTATATTTGTACAATCAATATTTTAATATCTTAAAAAATGTTATAGGAGTTTAATAGTAATATGGCATTAAACTTTTTGTTAATTAAAAAAAATAATTTAATGAGTTGGTAAAATTTTTTTCTTAAAATATATCAATTTAAAATTAAAAAGTATTTTGATTTTTTTTATAAATATGCAATTGGTTATATGATATTGAAATAGTATTTTTTTAATTATAAAACGTATTAAAATTTTTAAAAGGTGTAAAGTTTCACGACTTTAAAGTGAAAAAAAAATATTTCAGTATTATATAAGCAATTGCAAACTTATAACGAACTGAAATACTATTTTTTTATCTTAAAATTATATATTTTAAAGAGAAAATTTTTACTAATTTATTAAATTCTCTTTTTTTTTTTTAAAAAAAATTATAAGGTATTTGGTGCTATATTAACATTAAACAATTGCAACATTTTATCAAATGCTAAAATATTGATTAAAAGAATATAATTTAATATTGAAATATTTTTTTTTGATAAATTTTAAAAGAGTATGCTAAAATTGTTAAAGGTGTAATTTTTAAAAAATATATTAAAATTGTTAAAATATGTAAAGTTTAGGATTTCTTAAATAAAAGCTGAAAAACATGCTAAATTATTAAAACTCGTAATGTTTAAATTATTTTAAGTAATTATGCTTTTTTTTAATTGTTGTAGTTATAATTTAATTTCATTTCCTAATTAAAAATTTGACAAAATTAAGTGTGATTAATATAATTTTACGAATTTTTCACCATTTGTATTTTTAATTTTAATATTTTTCATTACAGTACAAACCCAGTACCAGCAGGATGAAAAACCAAGACCCCTACTCCAATAAGTAATTGCTCGTCACTTGAGGTTGTATTTTTAGTTTTAATTTTTTAATCACAATGCAAAACCAGAATCATTGAGACAGAAATTCAAGACCCCTCTCCTCCACACGTAAATGCTCTTCCTACTTGAGTTAGTCATCTGGTGTATTTTAATTTCAAAAATTGAGTAGGATATAATGTTCGTATTTTGCACATTTTGAAAACTTATCTGGTTTTAACTTGAAAAGATATTGAAACTTAATTTATATCATTTCAAACGTGAATCTTATATTTCAAAACTATTGGATATATGAATATAATTATTACCATTAGATATATGAATATATTTGGATATTAAATAAATATATTTAATATCCAAATGTTAAATGCTAAAAATATGTGTTATTTGTTCGTTTGTTGAAATATATATTGTAATTAATATTTTTCCTCAATATTAATATATTTAAATAAAAATACTTTTCTAATTAATTATTTACCCTAAAAATATAATTTCAATTTAGAAAAGGACTTACTAATTTTAATTTAATAATAAATTTGAACGAATAAATAGTTAATAACTAAATTGATCCTTTATATTAAAAAAATTAATAAAAGACCTAACAAAGATATTAAAGTAAAATTTTGTGTTAACTCTCCTTTTTATATTCTTATATATGGTATAAATATAGATTTAAAACCATCTTATGCTTGAGCATTGCGCACACAAAGGGAAAATAACGCCATTTCCGTCTTAAGTCTAATACAACTGTAACTAGGTGTTAGTGTAGATGTGCCCTATGGCCATTCATGTATATAGACATTGTATATTTATCCCCATGACAATAAAATATTAATTTGCATCAAATTGTTTGTTTGTTTGAATATTTACCTTTGGTACGATGTTAAATAAGTTTATTATCAAGAGTTGATAATATGAGTGACAAACTTATTTAGTACATGTACTATAAACGTTCATAGTCATAGGATTAATATATGGGTAGTATTAATCTGTAGACTATCACCTCTGTCTATTTTCTTTAATCGGTATATGATATCGATAGTGGGAGGTAGTGAGTCTCATGCTACTTGATATGAGATATCAGAATAGACACGTGGATACTCATGTGATGGGTGGATCAAACTATGACGTAAGATTTGTGATTGCATGGATATTAACTTAAGTCAACAATCACAATCTTGGGCATAATGGTGCATATGGTCCTTTGACCTGAGGTGACACGGTCATCCACATATGGTTGGTTAGAGTTTGTTACCGCTTACGTACCTGTGCTAGCCATATGTGGGTATATGGCGTGTGGTGGCTCTAGTTGGTTATATATAGGGATGAGTGATCGGCTAAGATGGATTTAATTACCTGGAGTGAACCGGGATAAGATCCTATGCTATCTAAGTTATTCTTGATGAATAAATACCTGGCCAGATCAAACTCGACTTATCCAAAAAGTGTTTCGGTTGTAGAAAAGAGTTTCTAGTGAAAGTCATGTTTTATCGAGAATTGAACTTAAGATGAGGTCATATGATTGAGGCAATTAGAGTTTGGCTAAACCGTGACTCTAGCCAATATCGGGATCTTGTAATGAAAGGACATTAAGTGCATGGTAATTATGTTTGATGGTTCTTGTGGATCTGCATAAAGCATTCATTTCTAATTGGGTAGTCGTGATATCTATGTTAGGGGTCACTCACGACTTATGGGAACTAAATGTGATTAATTAGGATTTTCACATTTAGTATGGAAAGGTGTTTCCGTGATATTAAGTGTTAATATTATTTCCCATTGCCATTTAGACTTGAACCTAGTAAGTCAGACATATAAAGGTTGTGCTTGGAAGACTTATATTAATTTAATTATTAATAATACCCTTTGGTGGAATCAGATTTCAAGATATGCTAGAATCACTGCTTTCGCAAAAAACCAATTCCTTTAATCTTAATTACTTGATTAAACTCTTTAATCAACAATTAGATTAAGATATAGATGATAAGGTGAGAACCTTATAGGTGTGACTTACTAGGTCCATGTCTAATTGGCACTGAATATAATATCAACACTTGATATTACTTGAAACTCTTTTAATCTAAATGTGAAAATCCCAATGATAGACATTTAGTTCTCATAAGCTGTGAGTGACCCCTAGCATTGGATATCACA
>CATIWO010566250.1:0-14928 GCA_949673435.1 Macaranga tanarius | reverse complement strand
TAAGAATTCACACCAAATGTCTTCTACCATATTCCATCACTTAGCTTATCATTTTTTTTTGAGAAAATAGTTTATCATTATTAACTTCATGTAAATAACTAAATTAGTGTCCTTAAAAAATAACTATATTAGTGTGTCATTATGATATGTGTGTACACTACAATAATTTATATGAACAACTACAAAAAATTTATTAGAAATATGAAAATTACAGTTAAATATAATCTATAGCTATATAAATTGTAATCATTGGAAATTGTATAAGTTAAAGTTAATTTATGGGTTATTTGTAAATAAAATCATGACTTTCGTGATTTTAGCGTTTTAATCACATCTTTTCAAGTTTGGCAAAATAAAATACCAACTTATAAATCTTGGCAACTTGGAACACCGGTAGAAATTCCGGCTGCCACGTCAGAAAGTTATCACCGGAATTTCTTTCGGTGTTTCAAGTTGCCAAAATTTATAAGTTGGTGTTTTATTTTGCCAAGTTTAAAAAGATATGATTAAATCGCTAAAATCGCTAAAGGTCATATTTTTTTTTTGCAAATAACCCTATTTTTTTTCAATTTAGTTCTAAAATTATAAAAAATTTTAGAAAATAATTTTTTATACTATCCCAAGACTCTGATACTATTCAAGTGAGTATACTCTTGTTTGACAAAATCAAATAGCTACTTAGGGGTGAAAATGATACCTAAATTTTTTAGTCTTTTTCATCTTTTCATATTCGTTAAAATATCAAGAGCTAACAACAACACCCAAAGGTTCTCTTTTGTTGAGAAAATAATTGTCAAACTCACACTATCTTAAAATTAATTCTTTTAACTGTTTAGAATAATTTTCTACAAATTTATTTTGAATATTTTTTAAAATAATTCGAGAATTAAGATGATCAATAGTGGATATTAACAATCCTATAATTGAATCATTGTCTTGGTATCAGATCCTTAGAAAAGGATGAAGAAAATAATTTTTGAAACTCTTTGTAATTTTAGAATTAAATTGAAAAGATGAAAAGATTAAGTAATTAAAAAGTTAAGAAAGAAAAATTTATGGATTAAAATATTTTGACAATATCCTTTTTAAAACAAAATTGAAGTTGGTATCCAATTTAAAATAAGGAGTAAAGTCTGGGTATCATCCAAACTAATGATGTCATATTTGCGTCCTCGAAACTTTGGTTAATAGAATTTAATAGTTATTTAATTGAAAATAATTAAATATTATTTTGGGTGAATTTGATAATGAAAGGTATAATTAAATAAATCAAGTTAGAGAAAGATATAATTGAAAGAAATTAAAAGTATGAAAATAATTAAATTGAAAGAGCAATACTCATAGAAGGATTTAAGTTTAAGAGGAAAGGAAAGTAAGGAGCAAATAAAAAAAAGAAAAGAAGTTTGCATTAAAAAACGCAAAAGAAAAAGAAGAAGAAGAAGAAGAAGACAAGTTGCCATTGAAGAATTAGAAGAAAAAGAAATGAAGAACTGTAACTAAGGTTTTTTATATCACACACACTCCACTAGCTATTAAGTGAGCGCGATAAACTGTGTTGAGCTGGCTAGTACTGGAATTGGATATATAATATACTTATATTGCTAATAACTTACAGTAAACTGAAAGTAATAATGCTATTATACATCATAGAAATCTCCTTTAAATATCCTCAGGTTATATATATACAATCCACTATCTATTATCAAAACAAACTTAGTGGAAAACCCAAAAGACCATATACATAGTTGATTGGCACAACCTCTTCTAGATACCAGGTAGACAATCTAACACAGGTCCTACAGGCTACTGCTGATACTTTACTGGATCTGAAATATTTTAAAATAGGAGTGGTGAGTATAAAAATACTCAATGAATGGACTAAAAATAAAGTACAATAAAGTAAAGTGGGAACACTAGCTATTTGCTAAAATAACTTTAAAAATATAAATATAACTACTTTGAGAAATAATTATTAAACTACTGAAATAATATAGTACATTATATATGCATAAAAAAATTTGTTGCTAGCTGAATTAGTATAATGCCAAAGCTAAATAGTTGCCATAAAACTAAGATAAGACTGATAAATAACTTTCATAAAGCTATCCCATACACTCCTTAAAATATAACCTAAAGATTTTGCTAAATTGCTGACACAATGGGCGCAATGATGATGCTGGCAACCCATGTATATACATATATATTGATGGTTATACGCATACACAGAGCTAAACCACCTGATTGTACGCCCTCAATGCTATATACACAACCAAGCGCTTTTCCCAAGATAGTTAGATAATATTGTTGATATAATCATATGCATAATAATACTGCTGATATAAAACACCAGTCATCATGGTGCAATCTAAAGGGTACATATCACGAGTGTATAGATTTGTCCATAAAATCATATCATTCGCTTATATCAAACTGCTAAGAAAACATACTTGCTAAATATCTAGCTGATGCTAGTATCAAAATATTGCTGAGAATAATCATTTCACAAATTAATAATAACAAACACATTATTGCTTCAAAATACTTCAGCTATGTCAATAACAAAAATATTGCAACATGTTCCAAAATTCATATATAAAGGCTAAATATCTTGTAAAATCATACTTACAAGCTAATAGTCGATTAAAAAACTATTTGTAAAGAAACATCAGTACTTAAATCATAGAAAATATTTTAATAACTTTACATACATATACTTATATGTACTTAGTTTCAAAACTAACTTTATATACATATAACCACTCACCTGGGCTTGGTGAAGCAAATGACTGCCTATCTAGCTCTAACATAGGTTCTACAGCTAGAGTTGAGATTGCTCCTAATATCTAGAAGTAAAAGTATAAGAACATAAGCTAAACATCTAAATTCTACTCAATTTAATCTATCTACAGCTAAAAGATATGGTATGGAACCCAAAAAATGGTCCGAAACTGCTCAAATTAGGGTTTTAGGGCTCAAATTAGGGTTTTAGGGCTCAAAATACCCACTGAGGTGCCTCCTCAGTGCTGAGGCGTCGCCTCAACGATCCCGAATGGTTTTCTGTAGCTGAAAACATCTATTTTTGCATACTTTGACCAAAATTCAACACCAATTCATCATCCAAACAAGAAAAATACTTAAAAGGGTTTGTCTTAGCATAAGTAAAGCTTAAAACTCAATAAAACCCAATAAAACATATTAACATCAAGATTTTTCTTTTATAAACTAAAAATTTAAAATTTAATATAGTTTAACTTACCAAGAATCTGTATATATCAATCCTGAATCAGCAAATAGAAGCTTGGATTAATTATTTGATATTGAGGAATTGTAAGTTTTTGAAAGAAAGAGAAGAAAAATGAAGGAGTTGAAGTTACAGGAAGAAGAAAATGGAAAAGGAGATAAGGAAGAAGAGAAAATGATGTAAATGAGAAGTTCTTTTTTTTTTGCCAAATATTTTTTTTGACCTTATTAAATTCTTTAGGCATAAAATAGCCCTCAAAACTTATTTCTATTGCTATTCAGTTCATAATCTATCTATCACCTAGCTAATTTCTAGGACAAGATATTACAATTCTTCACCTCATAAGAAATTTTATCCTCGAAATTTGTAATACTATCCTCAAATGTTCCTCATGTTCCTTTACACTTCGAGATTACACTAGTATATCATCCATAAACACAATCATAATACTAGATCAAATAACACTTAAATATCTTGATAAAAAATAGCTAACATACGGGTATCAACTCCTGGAGATACCCATGCTTCACCTTAAGTTATTGCATAAACCCTAGCTTAAGCTAAAGGTCAATTTTGCTGGGCACTTTGTCCTTGGTGAGATGTTGCAGCAACTGCACTACCTCTACTGACACTAGGGCTAGAATCACTGATAACCTGCTTATTGAATAAAAACTTCCTACTACCGTTATGATTCCTAGGAACTGTAGTTCCTCACCCAAAACCACTAGATTTCACTAATAAAGGACAATCTCTTTTAAAATACCCAATTACTCTGCACTCAAACTAACTAATTGATCTCTTCCTACATTCCCCTGATATAGGTTAGAATGTATACCCTAACTTCTATGGCTAAATATAGGATAAGCAAGGGGTCAAATACAGGGAATACGTGAAAATCAAGTATTAACTGGATAAATACTAAGATGAATAGGCTTACCAATAATCAAGTAGTAATGAAAATCAAACTGTAATTCTAATTAAATAGTAAAGTTACTAAAACTATGCAATTGATGAGAAATAAAATAACAATAAACAATATTCAAAGAAGTGTAGGTGGAGATTATAACATAGAATAGAACAATGAATTACTAACATAAGTCAATTTTATTAACTATGAATGCAATGATTGGAGAATGTGACCTAAAATCCTTAAGAGAAACTCTCATTGTCAAAGAAGGACATTTCCATCTAAAGTCTACAAGCACTCTCATATCATTATAGAGATGTATAAAAACCATAAAGTTCTTTGCCAATTCTTTGACCCCTCAAAGTAGATTTCTTGTCTCTAGGTACTTTCCTATCCTTTAAGTTAATTCAATTGTATTTCCACTAAAAATCCCAACTCTCATTGTGAACCTTTGATTTACACATCATATATGGTGATCAAGCATATATAACACAATTAAGTACTCAAATATATAACATAGTTAAGTCAAATCATTCATTCAATAAGGCAAAATAATTAATTCAATTCATTGAAACTATCACCATTGCAATTCTAACCTACTAAGCACCTAGCCTAGATATATCATGAATAAAAATATAAATACAATAAAACAATATTCAAACACCAAGAGAATTATATAAAGAAAGAGTTAGAAATACTTAAATAAATTTTTTAGAGTCTCCAATAATCTCTTTTAAGAATGACTTGATGAAGAAAATGTCTACAAAGCAAATACTCTTTTGATCATTTCTAACTATGAATGTTCTAATAATAATATCTATCTCTCTCTAATTTTTGTTAATTAATTCTTCTTTACAGAGACAAAATAAAGTACTTATATGTTTTGAAGTTGATAGCTAAAGGGTACAAGTCATGTCAAATAAAAAGCTATAAATTTTAGTGAAAGATCACATTGCTTCAACATTGGCAGTCCATTCAAGGGCATTTTAAAATAACTTTCCATAGCCACTTGAATTCGAGTTCTATACAGGAAGTTATTTATAAAAGAGTGCAATATGGTCCGAAGGGTCGTGTCTCTTCACACCGTGCTGCGTGGTGAAGACCGTGCCGACTCGTGACAGTTCCTCCCTATCATGACTCATGAATGGCAAGGGAAAGAGTGCTGAGTCATGATAGCAGCTCTCAGCCATGACTAGTGAATGGCTGAGGCAAAGATTGTCGAGTAGTGACAATCAACAAACACTCCAAAGCTTGCTTCCTTCATTCCGTTGGCCTTGAATGACTTCAATATGTCCATATGAATTCCCTAAACTTCAAACAAACTTTAAAAACATCAATAAGTCATTCAAATTCATATAAATTTACCAAGAGCAATGAAGATTAAAAGCATTTGTGATTATGAATAAAATGCATCAAGATTAAACCAAAATGTGAACTAAATGTAGTCTAAATATGCATGAAACATCCTAAAATTACTATGCTAATTGCAATGTATCAAACTCCCCCACACTTAGACTTTGCTTGCCCTCAAGCAAAACTCAAAGATCAAAGATGAAGGTTCAAATAGATGATCAATAGATTACTCTTTTTAATTCAAAATAATTAAGCACTAATAAGGATCATTACCACATTAAATCAAAGAAACAAAGAAAAAGAGATTGAAAATCAACTCCATAAGCCCTCAAAAGCCTATAATAAGGACAATAATAATATAGAAAATAAAGTAACCCTCGCCAAGCATTATTACAAGTTAAATCAATGCAAGTCAAATTCAATTCCAATTTATTAATCAAACTCAAGTTTAAGAGAAACTACTAAATCATAGAGGACAAAAGAAAAGCACACGCACACTTATAATCAATCTTAAGGCATTTTTGGATAATAAAACCTTACTTTAGATATTATTAGAAATCCTTTCCGAATGAATGCAAATGAGGAGCAAACACAAATGCACACGACTTACTCGAAATCCATAACATTATCAAGTGGCTACTAGCACTATTCATAGCCATATTAGGCTAAAGGAATAAGATATTTATGCACTTTTTTTCTTTTTTTTTTAATTTTTTAGGCGAGCACGTTTTACGCTCCGTCTTGCGATTTTTATTTTTCTATTTTTTTCTTTTTTTTAAATTCTCATCATTTATTAATCAATTACACGTGTGTATTATGGCTATAGTTTCCTTTTCTAAACATATATCATTTCCCTAAAACTTTAAGCTCAATTCATTAGTCCAAATTAAGTAATTAAAGTGATTAAAGATTTCAAAAGCAATTACACAAGGTAAAAGTCACCATCAAATCTACATTACCTTGTCCAAATTCTTAGCAAATAAGGTAAGAGAAGTGGGTAATCAATAAATTTTTAAATGTTTATGAGACTTAATATATTAATGAACCAAATTAGAATAAAATAATTCCAAATTCAAAAGGAGTATAAAAATAAGATCAAAAAGTTGTTTGAAATAATGCAACATAGTATAGTAAACTAAAAAAGCAATACTTAAACTAAAAATGCAAAACACATAAACATAAACATATAAAAACTAAAAACAAAACACATAAAAATAGAAAAAAAACTAAAATAGATAACCCCTAACAAATTCTGATGTAAGTTAGAATGTATACCCTAGCTTCTATGGCTAAATATAGGATAAGTAAGGGGGTCAAATACATGAAATACGGGGAAATCAAGTATTAACTGGATAAATACGAAGATAAATAGGCTTACCAATAATTAAACAATAATTAATCAAACTATAATTCTAATTAAATAGTAAGAAATAAAATAACAATAAACAATATTCAAAGAAGTGTAGGTGAAGATTACAAGATAAAATAGAGCAATGAATTACTAACACAAGTTAATTTTATTCTTTATTAATGTAATGATTAGAGAATATGACCTAAAATCCTTAAGAGTAACTCTCATTGTCAAATAAGGGCATTTTCTTCTAGAGTCTACAAGCAATCGTATGTCATTGTAGAGATTGACATAAACCATGAAGTTCTTTGCCACTTCTTTGACCCCTCAAAGTGGATTTCTTGTCTCTAGGTACTTTCTTATCCTTTAAGTGAATTCAATTCTATTTCCACCAAATATCCTAACTCTCATTGTGAACCTTTAACTTACGCATTATATATGGTGATCAAGCATATATAATACAATTAAGTACTCAATTGAAGTCAAATCATTCATTCAATAATGCAAAACAATTAATTCAATTTATTGAAACTATTATCCATTGCAATTCCATCTTACTAAGCACTTAGCCTAGATACATCATGAATAAAAACATAAACACAATAAAAACATATTCAAACACCAAGGGTTTTACAGAGAGAAAGAGTTAGAAACACTTAGAAACAAATTTAAAGTCTCCAATAATCTCTTTTGATAATGACTTGATAAAGAAAATGTCTACAAAGAAAATGCTTTTTTGATCGTCCTTGAATGATAATAACTTCAAGTTCTAACTATGAATGTTCTAATAATAATATCTATCTCTCTCTAATTTTTATTAATTAATTCTTCTTTACAGAGATAAAATAAAAGTACTTATATTTTTTGAAGATGATAGCCAAAGGGTACAAGTCATGTCAAACAAAAAGCTACAAATCTTGGTGAAAGATTACATTGCTTCAACATTAGTAGTCAGTTCAAGAGCATTTTCGGTAATCTAGATGAGTCAATTAGGTCTAAGTGCCTTCATAAAAGTTATAGGCCTCTGAAATAGCTTTCTATAGCCACTTGAATCACTTGAATTTAAGTTCTATAGAGGAAGTTATTTATGAAAGAGTGTAATATAGTTTAAAGGGTCGTGTCTCATGACACCGTGCCGAGTGGTAAAGACCGTTCCGACTCATGATAGTTCCTCCCTCTCATGACTCGTGAATGGTAAGGGAAAGAGTGCCGAGTCATGACAATAGCTCTCAGTCATGACTAGTGAAGGGCTAAGGCAAAGATTGCCGAGTAGTGAAAGTTCATAAACACTCCAAAGCTTGCTTCCTTCATTCCTTTGACCTTGAATGACTTCAATATATCCATATGAATTCCCTAAACTTCAAACAAACTTCAAAAATATCAATAAGTTATTCAAATTCATATAAATTTACTAAGAGCAATGAAGATAAAAAACATTTGTAATTATGAATGAAATGCATCAAGATTAAACTAAAATGTGAACTACATGCAACCTAAATATGCATGAAACATCCTAAAATTACTATACTAATTGCAATGTATCAAACTCCTCTACGCTTAGACTTTGCTTGCCCTAAAGTAAAACTCAGAGATCAAAGATGAAGGTTCAAATAGAAGGTCAATAGATTACTCCTTTCAATTCAAAATAATTAAGCACTAATAAGGGTTATTACCATATTAAATCAAAGAAACAAAGAAAAAGATATTGAAAATCAACTCCACAAGTCCTGAAAAACCTAGAACAAGGACAATAATAATGTAGAAAATAAAATAACTCCCACCAAGCATTATTACAAGTGAAATCAATGTAAGTCAAACTCAATTCCAATTTATTAATCAAACTCAAGTTTAAGGAAAACTACTAAATCATAGAGGATAAAAGAAAAAAACACACACACTTATAATCAATCTTAAGGCATTTTTGGATGATAAAACCTTACTTGAGATATTATTAAAAATCCTTTCCAAATGAATGCAAATGAAAAACAAACACAAACGCACATGACTTACTCGGAATCCATAACATCATCAAGTGGCTACTAGCACTATTCATAGCCATATTAGGCTACAAGAATAAGATATTTATGCATTTTTTTATCTTTTTTTTTTAATTTTTTAGGCAAGTATGTTTTACACTCCGTCTTGTAATTTTTATTTTTCAATTTATTTTTCTTTTTTTTTAAATCCTCATCCTTTATTGATCAATTACATATGCGTATTATGGTTATAGTTTCCTCTTCTAAACATATATCATTTCCATAAAACTTTAAGCTCAATTCATTAGTCCAAATTAATTAATTAATGTGATTAAAGATTTCAAAAGCAAATACACAAAGATAAAAGTCACCATCAAATCTACACTACCTTGTCTAAATTCTTAGCAAATAAGGCAATAGAAGTGGGCAATCAATCAATTTTTAAATATTTCTAAGACTTAATATATTAATGAACCAAATTAGAATAAAATCATTCCAAATTCAAAAGGAGTATAAAAATAAGATCAAAAAGTTATTTGAAATAATGCAATATACCATAGTAAACTAAAAATGCAATACTTGAACTAAAAATGCAAAACATATAAACATAACCACATAAAAACATTAAAAAAAAACTAAATAAATAACCCATCCCCCACATTTAAAATCGCACATTGCCCTCAATATGACCATGCAAACATAATAAAGACAATTAAGAAAAATATAAGTGTAAAGAAAAAGGGTTAATAAATGCTCCCTCAATCTTGTTGCGGCAATGGTGGTGGGGAATCAATTTGATACCCACTACGCTCAATAAGGAGATCAATCTTGTGAGACATGCGCCTTTGCCAACGTTCCATATAGTGTTGCCTAGAATTGAGTTGCTCCAATTATTGTATCATTTGTAGATTTTGATCTCTTTTGATCCAACAAGAATGCTCTCATGCATGCTTAAAGTTGAACTTGGTATCAATGACTTTACCACGGGTGAAAGCTTGCTTTGTAAAGTGAACCATCCTAACACATCTCATACTTAACAAAAAAGATTGTGAGATATCAAAGGCAATAGCAATTTAAGTAATCACATGACCATGTGTAAAAGGACCCATAGAATGGTTATAACAATCAAGTAATTGGTTTAAAAGCTAATAAGTCCAACAAATTGGTTTCTTTTCATGAACATACCACATCAAAAACAATTCTTATACGGACACCCTATCACCTTTCGATTTGCCAAAAATAAGGCGTGCAAGTATTTTATGCAATAGCCAATATTTATGATCTTTAATAAACATAGTCGAGCCTTTTTTAGCATCAAAAGAAGGAGTCAAATCCATAAAAAATGCCCAAAAATGACACGCACTAACATCACTTGACTTTTTACGAACACCATCCTTAGCAAAACCGAACACATTTTTCATAAAATTAGGAGTCACTTGATAAGTATGGCCTAGCATGCGAAAGTCTAGAGCATGTTTGTCCGTTTCATTCACAACCAAAGAACAATAATATTCTTGAGTCAATTGTACATAAGAATTATTTTGCAAATCAACAAATTTCTTAAGCCCTATCGACTTCAATAATTTATCCATAACATTAGTCATACCCATTGAACAATAATAGTTGAGCCAATAATATCTCTAGTTCTACATTGAAAAATAGGAAAAAGGAGCCTCATACCTTGGAGCAAGATCAATAGGTTGGTCCTTTTCCTCACTTTGAATGATAGTTTTACCTTTAGAAGCCTTAAAAGATTTATGAACTTTCTTTATAGTGAAAGAAATAACGAAAAAGAAGAATATAGAAGAAAATGCAAATGTAAAAATGAAAAAGGAAAGAAATGTGTAGAGAAAAAGAAAAAGAATGTGTAGAGAAAAAGAAATGTAAAAAAGAGAAGAAATGGAAATGTGAAGAAAAAGTGAATGCGGAAAGTGTATTTTAAAAAAAGAAATGTAGTAAATACAAAAAGGAAAATGAGTGGGAAAGTGAAAATTAAAAGTGTTGTTAAAATTTCAAAATGAAGAGGGAAATGAAAAGAAAAAGAAATATAGATGTGTGTGTGAAAGATACATATATTTAATATATAATTTTTTTTAAGAGAGTTAAGTTGGTGAAAGTGTGTGTTGGTTGGTGAAAAGGTGTGTTGGTGCCAATTCGGTGCCAAATGGAGGCTGTTGTGCCGAGTGGTGACAGTGTTAAATGGTCACGACTCAGCACTAATTGGTTAGTGATTGCCGAGTTATGACAATTGCAAAATATCATGACTCAGCACCAATTGTAAGTGCCTACCGAGTCGTGACAGTGTAAAACGTCACGACTCGGCACAAAACCGAGCTTTGGGTGCCGACTCAGCACCCCATGTAAATTTTTTGAAATAATTTTTTTAGACTATTATTTTTATTTTTGTAAAATATACATTAAACCTAATTCTAAAGTAATGTGATTAGTAAAATGAAAATTAACAAACAAAAATGAATGAAGTAAAAACTAATAAAAGAAATGAAATATAAAAGATAAAGCAACTAAACCTATACTAAATAAGAAAGTGAATAAATAAATGGATGAATGCTAAATTTAGGTCTATAGATTGACCATTACCTTTATAAATATTAAGGCAGAGAAATAAGGGGAATGGCAATCCCTTTCTCGAATTGATCACCCACAATATAAGGCTTTAGACGATGACCATTGACTTTAAAAGTTTCACTATTTACATTTATAATCTCAATAACACTATAAGGAAAAACTTTCATAACTCGGAATGGACCCGACCACCTTAATTTCAAATTACCAGGAAAGAGTTTGAGCCTTTAATTGTACAAAAGAACAAGCTGCCTTTCATGAAACTCCTTCTTTTGAATGTGCTTGTCATGCCATTGCTTAGTTATATCTTTGTAGATCTTGGCATTCTCATAAGCATTCATCCGCAATTCCTCTAATTCATTAAGTTGATGAAGCCTCTTTTGACCTGCTTGCATTAAATTAAAATTCAATACTCTAGTTGCCCAATAAGCTTTATGTTCAAGCTCAATCGGCAAGTGACAAGACTTCCTATAGATTAATTGATAAGGAGTAAGACTAATAGGAGTTTTGAAAGATGTTCTATATGCCTATAATGCATCATCAATCTTCAATGCCCAATCCTTTTTTGAAGCATAAACTGTCTTTTCCAAAATCCATTTAAGTTCCCTATTACTAACTTCAACTTGACCACTTATTTGAGGGTGGTATGAAGTAGTTACCTTTTAAGTGACTTCATACTTCTTGAAAAGTGACTTAATCATATGGTTACAAAAATGAGAACCTTCATCACTAATTAATGCTCTTGGAGTACCAAATCTAGGGAATATGATCTTAAGCATTTTCTTAACAACCTTGGCATCATTTGTAATGGATGGAATAGCTTCTACCCATTTAGAGACATAATCAACCATGATAAGGATGTATTTATTACCTAAAGAACTTGGAAATGGTCTTATAAAATCTATATACCAAACATTAAATATTTCAACTTCTAGAATATCACTCAAAGGCATCTTATGCTTCTTAGAAATATTACCCGTTCTTTGACATCTATCACAAGCTAGCACAAAATATCGGGCATTTTTAAATAATGTAGGCCACCAAAATCTAGATAAGAGTACCTTAGATGCTATCCTAGATGGACTAAAGTGTCCACCTGCCTTCATGGAATGGCAATGCCGAAGAACATCTGAAACTTCATCTTGTGGAACATATCTTCTTATCAAGCCGTCTCCACACCTCTTATATAATACTAGTTCTTCCCAATAATAGAATTTGACATCATATAAGAATCTCTTTTTCTGTCTAAAGTCTATACCATAAGGCAAAACTCAACTTACTAGATAGTTAGCAATATTCACAAACCATAGAAGTTCTTTTTTAACAATGTGCAAGAGTTGTTCACCCGGGAATGTGTCATTGATAAGTACACCATCATCTTGCTTCTTTAATCCCTCTTGATCTAGCATTGACAAATGATCCACCACAAGGTTCTCACTACCCTTTTTATCTCTAACCTCCCAATCAAATTCTTGAAGCATCAAAATCCACCGAAGCAACTGTGGCTTGGCATCTTTCTTCCTAAAAAGATACTTGAGAGCAGCATGATCCGAGTAGACAATCACTGTTTGACCAATAAGATATGCTCTAAATTTATCAAAAGCATAAACAATGGTAAGAAGCTTGTTTTCAGTGGTAGTATAGTTGATTTGAGCACCATTAAGAAACTTATTAGTATAGTAGATCATATAAGGCTTCCCTTCCTTTCTTTGGCCTAAAACAGACCCCACAACATAGTTACTAGCATCACATATAATCTCAAATGGCAACTCCTAATTAGGTGGTTGTAAAATAGGAGTTAAAACAAGAGCTTTCTTAAGCTTTTCAAAGGAATCCAAGCATACATCATCACACTCAAAAACTGCCTCCTTTGCTAACAAATTGCATAATGGTTTGGCAATTTTGGAGAAGTCTCTAATGAATCTTCTATAAAATCCTGCATGCCTAAGAAAACTTCTCACATCTTTGACATATTTTGGTGGTGCCAAATTTGCTATGAGTTCAATTTTTGCCTTATCAACTTCAATACCCTACTTTAACACCATATGGCTTAAAACAATGCCTTCTTGCAACATGAAATGATATTTCTCCTAATTTAGCACTAATTTATGCTCTTTACACCTGTCAAGAACTTTAGAAAGATTTTCTAGACAATTTAAAAAGTTAGCACCATAAATACTAAAATCATCCATGAAAACCTCTACACAATCATCAATTAAATCACTAAAAATGGAGAACATGCATCTTTAAAATGTGGCAGGAGCATTGCATAGCCTAAAAGGCATGCGTCTAAATGTAAAGGTACCATGCACCATATCAAGAATAGTTCATCAGGCATAACCTTTGTACTCTCATTCCTACCACAAATGGTGTGTGCTATTGTAACACCCTCTCTCACTTATCAATACTTAATTATCTAACTCACACTTAACACCAGTCTATATCAAAGATGCACTTTGGATGAGAGTCAGGACGATAATTTTTTTTTAAAAAAAACCACCAATCATAATTAAACTATAGCTAAACTCTTTGAGAGGAAGTGCAGATAGTTTTTTATATACAACTATATCAACAAGTACCACAGTGCTAGAAAATACTTACATACATTCATACTATAACATACATAATACTGAATATGTACATAAACTGAGTTTGAGATATATAACATACAAAATGCATCCAAATAGAAGCTCTGATATCCCACTCGAACATCCTCCTATACCGGGGATGGTAGATGCCATGCTATAGGCTATCAGTATATTTGGTACGGGGCACTCCATGGTCTCACTGTATCTGACATGACTCAAATCCAAAACTAAGACCTATCTGGTGCTGCCCAATATAAAACCAAAAAGACAAAAGGTCACTCAGAAAGCTCAAATCAAACCCAGGTCAAAGAAACCTGGACATCAGGGTCAGTAACATGGTAAACCCGCACCACTGGGCAAAGATCCCCAAAGTAGTCCTCTCAGATCACAGCTATGCACACCGAAGCCCCCATAGGCTCCACAGTCACCTTAAAAGCTAACTCAACATCGTAGTCATGATATATAATATACTTAACAATAGTCTCAGAGCCTGTCACCTCAAAAGTCATAGTAGTCCATTCAATAGCCATCTTCACAACAGGATAGCGAATACTATGCTGAAAATTAAACAAAAGTTTAAAGAGAAAAAGAGTGTGAGTAATTCCAAAAAGAAATTATCCAGTGAGCAATTTTACACAAGTAAAATATTCATTAAGTAAATATTAAAATATACACAATGTAAAATAATATACTAAAATTAACTAAGTATTCAATGTAACCTTAATATATAATGTAAATTCATTACACACTAAGAAATTTAGTAAATTTCTCATCAGAGGGAGAAATTTTCAAGATATTAATAATTGTCACGTGTAGTTCCCTTCCAATCGTTATTGTTGCAATATTATACAGTTTTCATATTTATTTTTCTCGGAAGTAATAAGGGTGTTTATTCATTTATCACTGATAATAAGTATATAATTTAATCA
>CATIWO010566218.1:0-12343 GCA_949673435.1 Macaranga tanarius | reverse complement strand
TAGACATTGTATATTTATCCCTATGGCAATGAAATATTCATTTAAATTAAAGTGTTTGTTTATTTGAGTATTTACCCTTAGTATAATGTTATACAAGTTTATTATCAAGAGTTAATAATATGAGTGATAAACATATTTAGTACATATACTATAAATGTTCATAGTCGTTGGATTAATAATTGGGTAGTATTAATCTCTAGACTATCACCTTTGTCTATTTTCCTTGATCGGTATGTGATATCGATAGTAGGAGGTAGTGAGTCTCATACTACTTAATATGAGATATCAGAATAGACATGTGGATCGAACAGTGACGTAAGATTTATGATTGTATGGATATTCATTTAAGTCAATAATCACAATCTTGGACATAATGGTGCATATGGTCCTTCGACCTGAGGCGACGCGGTCATCTACATATGGTTGGTTAGAGTTTGTTACCGCTTACATACATATGCTAGCCACATGTGTGTATATGGTGTGTGATGACTCTAGTTGGTTATATGTAGGGATGAGTGATCGGCCAAGATGGAATTCATTACCTGGAGTGAACTAGGATAAGATCCTATGATATCTAAGTCATTCTTGATGAATAAGAACCTGTCTAGGTCAAACTCAACTTACCTGAAAAGATTTTTGGTGCTAGAAAAGATTTTCTAGTAGTAGTCATGTTTTATTGAGAATTGAACTTAAGATGAGGTCATATGATTAAGGCAATTAGAGTTTGACTAAACTGTGACTTGAGCCAATATCGGAATCTTGTAATAAATGGACATTTAGTGCATGGTAATTATGTTCTATGGTTCTTGTGGATCTACATAAAGCATTCATTTTTATTTAGGTAATCGTGACATCAATGTTAGAGGTTACTCATGACTTATGGGAACTAAATATGATTAATTGGGATATTCACATTTAATATGGAAAGGTGTTTCCTTGATATTAAGTGTTAATATCATTTCCTGTTGCCATTTGGACTTGAACCTAGTAAGTCACACACATAAAGGTTGCACTTGTGAAGATCAATGTTAATTTAATTATTGATTAAAGAGTTTAATTAATTAATTAAATTAATTGAATTGGATTTGTGCGTATGCGGGGATCTAGCATATCCCGAAATCAAAATTCAAATATTGGGACTTAATAGCAATTAAATAAATATTAATTTGGACTTGATTTAATATATGATATTAAGTTCAAAGACTAGATTAATATTTTCCTCCTAATGGATTTCTATATGGGCCATGAGATGGACCTAGTATGTTGATAATGATGGACTTATGCATGGGCTTTATTTAAAGAGTTTAAATTAGCCTATGAATTAAATAAATAATGGCATGGAGTAGGCCTTCTCTAAGTGTAGAGAAGCCCATGTGCCCATAACCTTAGCCCATATCCATTAAGTGTGAATGAATATCAAGGCTAAGGTTATCCATATAACCAAACACCACCCACTCACTTATAAAGCCAAGCCATGCATATAGATAGAGTATGAGATACTCAATCTATCAAATGCATGTAGCTTGAGTGTGAGACACTCAAGCTATAACATTGCATGTGATTTAAGTGTGAGACACTCAAGTTGTTATTATTATTATAATATTGGTTTTGTTTAAGTTAGTGGAGAGTGTAGAGATAACACTTTAACTCCTAATGCATGTAATTTGAGTGTGAGACACTCAAGTTATAACTATTATCATATTATTTTTATGTTAATAGTTAGTGGAGTTTGTAGAGACAACCAATGCACAACTCCATTTTGCACATTAAAGAGCATTTTGATATTCTAATAAAAGAGGGAAAATGATTGAGAGAGTCTTCTTCCTTCTTCTTCTTCAAGTATAGAGAATTCAAACATACACAAGTGTTATGTTCTTTCTAATTAAAGTCCATTAACCATTGGAGGTTGCTTCTTAGTACCATACATCTATTTGAGGGGTTCTTGCAAGCACCTTGGGTCAAACAGGAGAGCCTTGTCCATAGAGCTTCACCATCCTTTGGAAGTATTCATAGTGCAATCCATGTGTATCAAGCTAGAGGCTTCACATTTAGGGAACTTGGAGCTTGTAGATCAACATCAACTAAAGCTTATCAAGCGTTCTACTAACTTGGAGTTTTGTAAGTGTTACAAACCCTTAGTTGCTAGGTCTTGTGTTGTGAATGCATGACTTAGTTGATTGTTGATGTATCATGTTGTTCTTGATGCATGTTTAGTTATGTACTTGCCATGTGATATGATCTATGGGCTTGAATGTGTTTGATGTTTTATGCAAATGTTGCATGCAATCAAATTTTTTTTTTTAATTCTACATTTTTAATTGTCACATGATTACACATTCCTTTAAGTGGTTTCAGAGCCATCTATCACATGCTTTATATGCTAAATGTTGATAATTGCAAGTGTTATAATTATATATGTTCATATTTGCAAGTTATTGTAATTAAGCATGTAAATGGTTGCAAGTGTTATGGCTAATTGATTCATTTATAAGTTGCATTACATGATAAAATGATGTTAATTGCAAGTGTTATGATTAAAAATGGTGTTGGTTGCAAGTGTTGCACCATTAAGCATCATTCGATGTAATGTGTGTAGAGGACACACGGTCATGTATATGGTCGTGTATCATTCTAGCTATTTTGTATGGGCAAGACACTATATATTAACATATGGCTGTGTACAAGGCTGTTCCAGAAGCCAGAATGAATACATGGCCATGTTCAAACCCATATGGGCATGTACAGTGTTGTCCTATCAATGTGATTGATGTTCGGAGGTGTCCTTTAGTGCAAAATACTTACATGATGCATCTTAGACAATATTATACACATGTATGCTTGACTTAATACATTAAATAATATGCAATAGTTGAAATTTTATTAAATGTATGTTTGTCATTCATGCAAAGATTGATCATGGATTTAGTTTGTCATTCATGTAAGGAAATCACTATCACAATACCATTTGTCGAAGCTATTAGAGATATGCCAGCATGGGGGAAATTTATAAAGGATATTATAAGTCATAAGAGCAAGCTTGAAGATTATGGGTTAGTTTCTCTTGTGGAAGAATCCAAGGCTATGTATTCCAAGTCTCCACTAAAGCTTAAGGATCCCGGTTGTTTCACGGTTCCTTGTGTAAATAGAGGTACTCATTTTGATAAAGCTTTATGTGATATTGGTGCTAGTATTAGCCTTATGCCTTATTCCATTTATAAAAGGCTTGATTTGGAAGAACTTAAGCCTACCAATATGTGTCTTTCAATGGCGGACAAATCTATCACCTATCCGCTAGGTATTCTTGAGAATGTACTAACAAAAGTAGGGAAGTTTGTAATACCAGCTGATTTTGTTGTATTAGAAATGGAAGAGGACCTTGAAATCCCAATTTTATTTGGGAGACCATTTGTTATGACAGCGGGAGCAATTATTAATATGAAGAGGGGGAAGATTACGTTAGAAGTAGACATTGAGCATATGGAATTTGATGTGTTTAAGATGATGAGGTCTACACCAATGGAAGTAGCATGTAGAATTGACTCTTTTGATGTTATTGATGAATTTATTGATGAAGTAATATATGGATGTCTAAGACAAGATCTTGTTGATCCATACATGATGGAGGAAGCTTATGAGCAACTCTTGGAGGTGACTACATACTAACCTTCTTATAAGTCTCCAAGGTTTGAACCATTACGGAATGAAGATGATTCAAAGGTTACTCTACTAAATGAAGAAGTCAACCTAGAATTCAAGCCTTTACCATCAAATATAAGATATGCATTTCTTAACTCTAACTCTAAATTTCCTTTTATCGTAAATTCATCTTTGCCTATAAATAATATTGATGCCTTATATGATGAGTTGCTTAGTCATAAAAATTCCATTGGTTATTCCATAAATGATTTGAAGGGTATTGGACCCAATATGTGTACGCATAGAATCCTTTTAGAGGATAATGCCAAGCCTTACATTGAAGGTCAAAGGCAGTTAAATCCCACTCTCAAGGAGGTGGTGAGAAAAGAGGTAACTAAGTTGCTTGATAATGGAATCATATATTTCATTAGTGATAGTAAATGGGTGAGCCCCGTTCAAGTTGTTCCAAAGAAGGGAGGCTTAACCGTTGTTAAGAATGAATCAAATGATTTAATACAGACTAGAACTATCACGGGATGGCGTATGTGTATTGACTATAGGAAGTTAAATAAAGCAACTAGGAAAGATCATTTTCCATTGCCTTTTATTGACCAAGTTCTTGAGAGATTAGCTAACTTTTCTTATTTTTGTTACTTATATGGACTTAGTGGTTTTTACCAAATTCCTATTCATCCCGAGGACCAAGCTAAGACTACCTTTACATGTCCATATGGTACTTTTGCCTTTAGGCGTATACCTTTTGGTTTATGTAATGCACCTGCGACTTTTCAAAGATGCATGTTTTCAATATTCAGTGACTTACTTGATGATTGTGTAGAGGTATTGATGACTTTAGTGTTTATGGAACTAACTTTTCCCATTGTCTAGACAATCTCTCTAAAGTTCTTGACAGGTGTATTGAGTATGACCTGGACTTGAATTGGGAAAAGTGCCATTTCATGGCACAAGAAGGAATTGTTCTTGGTCATTCGGTATCAAAGAGAGGCGTTAAGGTTGATAGGGCAAAGATAGAAGTGATTGCTAATTTGCCACCCCCCAAGTGTGTTAAGGATATAAGAAGCTTTCTTAGATATACGGGCTTTTATCGAAGATTTATCAAAGATTTTTCCAAGATAGCTAAACCATTATGTCAATTACTTGCTAAAGATGTTGTTTTTGAGTTTGATAGCGCGTGACTTAGTGCATTTGAAACTTTAAAAGGAGCTCTTATTTCAGCACCTGTCTTGCAACCACCTAATTGGGAGCAACCATTTGAAATTATATGTGATGCCAATAATTTTGCGGTGGGTGTTGTTTTGGGTCAAAGAAAGGAAGGGAAGCCTTATGTGATCTACTATGCAAGCAAGCTACTTGATGATGCTCAAATCAACTATACCACTACAGAAAAGGAGTTGTTGGCGATTGTTTATGCATTTTATAAGTTTAGAGCATACCTTGTGGGACAAAAGGTGATTGTGTATTCAGACCATGCTGCCTTTAAGTATCTTTTAGGCAAGAAGGATGCAAAACCTAGACTTCTTCGAATTTTGATGCTTTAAGAGTTTGATTAGGAAGTGAGAGATAAAAAAGGGAGTGAAAACCTTATTACGGATCATCCATCAAGGCTAGATCAAGAAAAATTAAAGGAACATGATGCTGGTGTGCCAATTAATGAAACATTTGACGGTGAACATCTATTAAGTTTGGCGTCAAGGGAACTTCTACGGTTTTTGGATATTGCTAATTATCTAGTAAGTGGTATTCTTTCTTATGGATTGGATTATAGACAAAGGAAAAAGTTCTTGTATAATAGCAAATTCTATTATTGGGAGGAACCATTACTTTATAAGAGATGTGCAGATGGATTGATTAGGCGGCGCATTCCTCAAGATGAAGTTCAAGATGATGTGAAGCATTGCCATTCCTTAGATATTGGTGGACATTTTGGTGCATCAAAGACGGCATCTAAGGTACTTCAATGTGGCTTTTGGTGGCCTACTTTATTTAAAGATGCTAGAGAATTTGTGCTTACATGTGATAGGTGTCAAAGGATAGGTAATATATCTAGGAAGCATGAAATGCCTTTGAAGGGAATTCTTAAGGTTGAGCTCTTTGATGTATGGGGTATGGATTTTATGGGTCCATTTCCTAGTTCTTTAAGCTATAAGCATATTTTGGTTATGGTTGATTATGTCTCAAAATGAGTAGAAGCAATACCAACCATTACTAATGATGCTAAAGTTGTTAAGAAGATGCTCAAGAAAGTAATCTTTCTAAGGTTTGGCACACCTAGTGCTTTGATAAGTGATGGGGGTTCACATTTCTGTAATCATGTAATAAAGGCTCTTCTAAAAAAGTATAGGGTAACTCATAAGGTTGCTACTCCATATCACCCGCAAATAAGTGGGCAGGTTGAGGTGAGCAATCGAGAGGTAAAGTGGATACTTAAAAAAATGGTGTCTTCTTCAAGAAAGGATTGGGCATTAAAGCTAAAGGATGCTCTATGGGCATATAGGACAGCCTTCAAAACCCCAATTGGCCTAACTTTTTATCAACTAACTTATGGGAAGTCTTATCACTTGCCTATAGAACTTAAGCATAGGGTATATTGGGCCACAAGGGCTTTGAATTTCGATTTGAAGAAGGCAGGTAAGAAAAGGCTACTTCAACTTAATGAATTAGAGGAATTGAGAATGAATGCTTATAAAAATGCAAAGTTGTATAAGGATCGTACTAAGTTGTGGCATGATAAGCATTTGATGAAGAAAGAATTTCATGAGAGGGAATTTTTTTTACTTTATAACTCAAGATTAAAATTATTTCCCAGAAATTTGAAGTCAAGATGGTCGGGGCTGTTTAAAGTTGTTAAGATTCACCCCTATGGAGCAATTGAAATTGCTAATGACAAAGATAAAGTTTTTAAAGTGAATGGCCATCGTCTTAAGCCTTACTTGATTGACGACGCAATTAACAATGTGAAGTCAATCTCTCTCTCTGCACCTTAATTTCCACAAAGGTATGGTCAAGCTATAGACCATTAAAATGTAGCAAGGTATGACATTTACATTTTAAGTATTTTATATTTCTTTATTTTTTATTTTTATTTTTATTTTTATTTTTCTTTTTCTTTTTCTTTTTTTTTTTATTTATTTTATTTTATTTTATTTTTTTTTAAGTTTCACACATTGTTGTTTTTCTATTTTTGTTAATTTCAGTCTGTGTTTCTTTTGTTTTGATTTTGTTCATTCACACATTACTCTCTTTTAACATTATTAAGTGTATTCTGTTCTGTTCTTATTTTTCTTTATTCCTACAGGTGCCGAGTCGGCACATTGATGCCGACTCATACCTGAGCCTAAAGGTGCCGAGTCGGCATATCCTTGCCGACTCGTGAAGGAAAATAAAAATATTTTGGTGCCGAGTCGGCATATCCTTGCCGACTCGTGCAGGATAAAGGTGGTGCCGAGTTGGCACATCCTTGCCGACTCGCACTTGCACCAAAAGAAGTGGTGCCGAGTCGGCACATTGATGCCGACTCATCCACGATAAAAAAATAATTATTTATTATTTAATACTCAATATATATATATATATTTACATACATTAAGCACCTACATTCCTTATAATATTTTCTTTAGTTTATTTTATTTTATGTTATCTTTTAAATTTATTTATTTCTTTATTTATTTTTCTAATTACTTAATATATTTTATAATATTATTTCTTTTTTCTAATCTCTACATTACTTTTACATTGTCTTTTTCCTATACCTATTTCCAAGACCTTACTTTTTCAGATGTAAAAAGACACACTTTTTTCAAGAAAGGCCATGCCTTTTCTATTTGGTTTGACACTTTTTCACTATTTTAATACCTATCCCCTGTAATTTATTCTCACACTTACACATATCACTCACATGTCACTTTACTTTTAATTTTCTATTTTATTATTCACTTCCTTTTCTACATATAACTCTATGTTTCCTATTCTCTACATAATACTATTTCTATTCCTTTTCTTTAAGCATAACTCTCTAGCCTATTCTTCTCATCATTTTCCTATTTTGTTTTCTTCATCTCATAGCCGATTCCAGCACACCTCCTCCCCCTTTTTCTTTATTTTATTTTCTTTTCTTTTCTATATCCAACCCACTCCCATCACCATATTTTCTTTTCTTTGAACTTTTTCTTTGCCACAATAACAATTTCTTCTCTACCCATCTTCTTCTTTCGGCTACCCATTTTTCTTTTCATCTCCTTTCATTCTCCATGGGTCGAACAAAGGCTTCCACATCTAGGGCATCTATATCTACACAACCAAACGAAGAAGAGGGTGAGGAAGAAGAGCATGACGAAGTTGATATAGGCAAAACCTATAGTGCTCCGTTTTCTCTCCTCTCTATTGATGAGGGTGCTTGTTTCATCACTTTAAAAAATAGAGATGTCGCTGGTTGTAAGTATATACCTTCCAATTTTCTTGAAGATATTAATATGCATGACTCTTTTCAGTAATTGTTGACTGCTTGTGGGCTAAAAAAATTTGTTTCTATGCAAGAACATGCTTTTGTTGACTTGATTATTGAGTTTTACACTTCTTTAAATGTCAATGAGAAGGATTCCCACATCCTTGAATTTCGAATGCTAGGCCAAAATTATCAACTTACATATTCTTTTATTCACTGAGTTTTCGGTTTTAAAAAAGATGGTATGTGTGATATCTCTAAGTCTTTTAATGCTGATGCTTTTTGGACATTTTTAACTGATGTGCAAACTCCTTTTGATTCCAAAAAAGGTAAATCCATGGTTATTAAAGACTTAAATTATTGGTTGTTGCATAAAGTTCTTTCTTGTGTTATTTTCCACAAATCTGAATTTAATCAGGTATCTATCCAAGAATTGTTTTTGATGTGGTGAATTCATAATAGAAAATACGTTTGTTAGACATATTAGATTTTTAATCAATTATTGTCTTGTGCTCTACGTCAATATGCCCCGATTACCCATGGTCATGTAATTACAATTATTGCTAAAGCCCTTAATGTGGAACTTGATGATTTTTCCAAAGTTGTTAAATGCTCTTATTTCACTAATGAAGCTTTTGTGAGAGGTCAAGTAGTAGATGCAGATTTTCAGTTGATTCCGGCCCGGTCTCATTCATGTTGGCTCGGTGTGGTACGTCCACTTCACGTACCTGCTGCCCACCAAGCGGGGGCATCCTCGGAGCCACCCGATTAAGAGCCTCATGCTCATATTGATCCTACGCCGGTTGGAGCTAGTGGTTCTTCCAGTTGTGATCCTCACATTTGGGAGCAAATTTTGGAGACTCAGCGAACCATGCAACGTCAACTGAGTGGTTTGGAGGCTTCAAATCAGCAGTTGGATTGCCGCCAAATGAGGATGGAATATAAGATGAACTAATTTTACACCCGTTCTGGATACACCATTGATTCTCCTCCACCATCTCCTTCGGAGGATTGAGGGAGTTTTTTTTCCCCTACATTTTCTTTTTATTTATTTCGCCTTACATTGCGGATAATATATGTTTTAAGTATGGGGGAGGGAATAGGAAATATATATATATATGTTAAGTATATGTGATTGTTTATAGTGTGATTATATGTTAAGTATGTATTAATTGTGTGTGTTTCAGTTTTATGTCATTCATATGATTTTACTTATGTTTGTGTGTTTATGTTTTATTTTGTGTTTATATTTTATTTTGCATATTTTTATTTTATCTTCTCCATATTCATAAGTAGTTTCTCCTTTAAGTCTACCTTGTCTAAGATTGAGATTTTATTTTGATGTTATGTTAATAATTAATCTTTTTATGCTCAATTGGTAGAATCTTACAAGTTTCATTTAGCATAAATTTTAAGTTTTACTTTTTATCTCTTTTTATTATTTTCAAAGTTTAAAGGAATATTTAGTCAATTTTCTAATTATGCTTATATGCTAAGATGTGAATGAATGAAGCTTAGGGTTTAAAAGAATTAAGTAATTTAGGGAAACTATAGCCATAATATGTATAACTTGCATTTCGATAATGGATGAGGATACCAAAAAAAATAAAATAATAAAATAACAATAATAAAAAAAATAAAAATAAAAAAGAAAAAGAAAGAAAAAAGAAAGAAAATAATATTTTTGATGCTTGTTAACGTGATGCATTAGAGTAAGTTGTGTGTATTTGAGTATGCTCCTTAATTACACTCATTCGGAAAGAATGTATTATGTTACAAGTTAAATATTGATGCATTTAAGTAATTTGTGTGTATTTGAGTATGCTCCTTAATTACATTCATTCGGAAAGAATGCATCTAATATTATATGTATATAAAAATTCCATGAGAATTGTGAGTTAGTATGTGTGCATAATTCTTGTCCCATATTTATTTAGTTCTTGGAAATCCTAAGTTTGAGGAGTGAACATTGAGGCTAGGTAGCTTGGTTAGCATCTTAACTTTAGATTCTTTGATTTTCTTTGTAATAAATCGAGATAAATTGTTAAACTTATTAATTATACTATGCGATTTGGTTTCTCTATCATTGTTGAGCATTAAGAGTTTAGTTACTAACTACCTTTTGCTTAAAAATTTCTTTCTTAGTCGGGATGACTTATGGAGATAATTATATCTATTTTGGAGAAGATAAAAAAAAAATTTTCCATTTAGATTTTACATTTCTTGCTCGAGGGCAAGCAAGATCTAAGTGTGGGGGAGTTTGTTATAATGCAAAATAGCATAAGTTTTTAGTATAATTATGTTTTTATTTTATTAGCTTTTTGTGCATGTTTATTTAATTTTTATATTATTATGTTTATTTTATTAACTTGTTGACCTTGTATTTATTTTATGTTGTGTAGGTGTTTTTAGTTTAATGCATGCATGGAAGTATATTTTGGTGTCAAAATAATGAAGAAGTAAGGACAGAAGCTTTCACGACTCAGTAAGGTAATGCCAAGTCGTACCTGAGACTGCTCTTGCCGACTCAACAACAAATGTGCACGACTCGTCAAAGAGGGATAGTGGAAAACAATTTGTGCCGACTCAGGAAGTCCCTACCGAGTCATACCTGCAAGTGATGGTGCCAACTTCCATAGTTGGTGCCGACTCGGTAAGAAGAAAAAAAAAGGGAATAGATGTATACATGGTGCCGACTCGACAAGTCCTTGCCGAGTCGTACCTGCAACCATCCTTGCCAACCCAAGCCAATTTCTGCACAACTCGGCAAGCTTAAAGGGGATAGTAATTGGTGTCAACTCGACAAGGCCTTGCCGAGTCACGCCTGAAGATGAAGGTGCCGAGTCAAGCCTGACTCGGCACGGTGTTGATGACTCGGCACTGCACCTTTTCAGCACACCTTTTCTGTATATTCACTTATTTGAAGAGGCACGAAAATGGGATGTCAATATATCTATAAATACATGAGTTTGGCTCTGTTTTTGGGCATAAAAAATCACTTAGTTTTACAGAGATATTATTATAAAACGTTAGCATTAATTTATCAGAAACAAAAAAAAAAAGACAAAAGAAGATTTAGCCGAGAGAATTCAACGAAGGCACATTTTGACATCAAGCAATTACTAGAAAAAGTAGTGAGGAGTTTATTCATTCAATCTTTTCCCCTTATTTTGATATGTATTTATTTGATGTTATTTATTCTTTCTTATTATTCTTTAATTATTAATATGTATATTGGCTAAGTCTTTGTGTGTAGAACAACAATGATGAATTAATTTAAGAATTATATTTTTATCTTTTACCATTATTCGGTTGATTTAATTTCAATTATGTTTTGTATTGTGTTGTATATATTTGATCACTATATATAACTTGTTAATCAATTATTTACAATAAGAATTTGAATAATTTGGTGGATGTATAATTGAAATTACTTAAAGGTTAGAATAAAATTTGGAGACTATAAATTCACTTTAAGGGAATAACAAAATTAGTATAGAACTTATTGGTTTTTATTTATCTCTGCAAATTCATGAGAATGATTGTGGACTTTAAGTAAAGATAGCCTTGATTGACAATGAGAATTGCTTTTAAGGACCATTGATTAATTTCTCCAATCAACACATATTATTTTTATGATTATTTATTTTTACAAGTTCTTAATTAATTCTGATTTATTGTTCTCACGTACATTAGTTTAGTTTTTGTTAATTTAACCAATTTAATTAAATATTTAGTAGTTTAATGATTTTAGTTTAAGTAGAATTAATTAACATTATTTTAGCATTATTTGCCTATTCATCCTATTATCTACCCGGTTAATATAAAATTTACTCTGAATTCCCCAGTGTTCGACACCCTACTTACTCTTTACTAAGTCCTAGAAGCTAGGGTATTAATTTTGTAACACCCGTAATTTTAGGAGCACTGTTCATGCATAGTAATTTTTATGATATGTGACATAGAGTTATGGGTTGCATTCTAGTGTGAATATGTACTTTTGGGTAGAGAGGGGCTTAATTGTTAAGAAAGTTAGGAGTTAGTTAGCATATTAGGAAGTTGAGGATTATTGGAGTAATTAGCCTAGTTCATTAAGGAGGAAAGTGATATTTTGGGTGACATTATGTATTATTTTATTTAAATTGTTGATAGTTATCTATTATATTATATTATTATTATTATTAGTATTATTAAGATATTATTATATTATATAATAATTAGGGGGAAGACTTATTGGTATATTGG
>CATIWO010566170.1:0-17176 GCA_949673435.1 Macaranga tanarius | reverse complement strand
GTTTATTATATTTGGTTTATTTCAATTATTTTCTACTTGTAGCATCTATTCACTGAGTATTTTTGTACTCATTTTACTCTGTTTTTTTTTCTAAAAATTTTCAGCTAGGAAGGCTTGGTAGTGGATTCTGGGACTGAGAGTGTCTTTAGGCTTTTCAACTAAGGTTGGCCCAACATCTCGTCTGATGCTGCTTAGTTGTTAGTGGGTTATTTCGTATAAATAAATGATGAAAGTTTAAGAGTGTGTTTGTATATTGTATAAATAATAAATTGCTGTTAATATTACTATAATTAATATTTTCGAATATCTGTGAAATTTTATAAATACTCTTTATCTTTATGCTTATTTAAAATTTAATTATTTGCATAGAATATATTTTATCAAATGGTTGGGAAAGAAGTTTTCAGTGTCCATTCTGGGCTACGTGAGACAGGATGAGACACTAAATGTCCACCTCGGGCTATATGAGACGGGGTGTGATAGAGAGCACCAATAGATTTATTTCTGCTGTGAGCATCTTCCAAATTTTTGCTATTAGTGCAGCGTACTTAGGCATGTTAAGGATGTGTATGAACTCAAACCTAAAACTGTTGATTATGATACATGGCCATATGTAATAATTCAATGGCTAATGTTTCTTTTAATTTTTTTTCTTAACAATGATAGACTTAGTTTTAGGCTATATTTGAGGTGTCTACAATTCGGACTTCTTTGCATAACAAAGCTCTAAGAATCTCGTTCCTATTTGTAGAAAACTTGCCTTAGCATCAACAACTATCATATGGTGTCCCTATTTCTGATGTTGCCTCGCCTGCTATAAGGAATTCTCCACCTGAGGTTAATGTCATGGCTCAATTAGTTCCTCTTATCAAAGCTGTAATGGCGAAACCTGTATAGGAATCTGAGTCTACTCTTGGGCAGGTAACTTCTAATAGTACTAAGAAAGTACAATGGGTTAAAAGAACGGTGAGAGCTACCTTTACAACATTTTTAACCCAGTTAATGACTATTCCCATTGTCGAATTAAGTTTAGTTAAAATTGGTTCAAAGTGGCAATTGCTGAATGCTAGTGAAAATTTTTTTGAATGTATACAACTTTAGGCTTCTTTAAAATGCCTAAAACGTAGACTTCTTGATTTGTGGTAATCACTAATCATAGTTGCAAGGTGGAGACTGGAGTAATCTGGCCATGCATTATAAATCTCCTAAGCTAGAACATCCAAGGATTGGGCAATCCCAAAATGCTTAAAGCTCTTCATTTTCTTCTTTGAAAATAAAGGCCGTATGTGGTGTTTTTTTATGGAAACTCAGCTTGACTCTTCTTTAGTTGTTGGATTATAATATTCTTTTGTAGATTTTGATTTCATAGTTATGAATTCTAAAGGCACATTTGGTGGTTTAATACTGATGTGGTGAAAAATTTATGTTTATAGGTTTGTTATTTTTTTAATCATCATATCTCTTTCCAAGTCCTAGCCTCTAGTTCTAGTGCCTTATGGCTTAAAGTTGGCATGTTTGGCCAAATTATACAATAAATGGAAAACTTGAGCGTTAATGAAACAATATTGCTCTTCAACCCTTTTGCCGCTTTTTTTTTCAAAGACTTTAATGAAATCATGTTTGCTCATGAAAAATTTGGTGGTCGCCCTCCCCAATTTTGTTTTATAACCTAATTTAGAGAAGTTATTGATTTATGATCTTTACTATATCTCAATTTTTTTGGGGCCCCTTATACTTGGAATAATGGTAGATGTGCTGGGTAGAGAATATTTGAAAAACTAGGTCGTGTTCTAGCTTCTCACACTTGGATTCAATTATTCCCATCTTATACAATTCATCATCTAATGATACTTTCCTCAAATAATGTTCTATTGCTCTTATCTTTACACAACTTGCCATCTGCTCCAATGGTTAAAAATCTTCCCCAATATTTTGAATCTTGTTGGATTAGAGAAGAAGAATGTCAACATATCATCTCTAAATTTTGGCATCAGCATGAGTCTAATTATAGTTCACAGTCCTTATTATAATGTATGTCTCTTTATTTGTAATCTTTGCATTAGTAACATAAACATTTAGTTGTTAATTTGTAGCTCACAATAAATAAAATAACATCAGATTTAAAGGCTCTTTAATAACAAAACTCTTGTAATGCTGATTCCCAATAGTTATATGATTTGAGTATAGGCCTATTTCACAGATTCATGGGTTATACAAAATCATAGCCAAATTGTTATCTAATAGGCTTAAGGGTGTGATATCTAATTTGGTTAGTACTACTCAATTTGCTTTTGTGGAGGGAAGACAGATTTTGGATAGGTATTTTATAGCTAATGAAATCATTCATTCTTCTACCATTTCTAAAAAGGGTTGTTTTGTCTTTAAAATTGAATTTGAAAAGGCGTATGACTCTATTAAGTGGAGTTATTTATTTTCAATTTTAGAGAAAATGGGTTTTGGAGAAAGGTGGGTTTCTTGGATTAAAGAATGTTTACAGGGTTCGAAGTTGTCACTTTTGGTTAATGGATCACCAACTGTTGAGTTTGTCTGTCATAATGAGGTGAAGTAGGGTTGTCATTTATCACCATTTCTTTTTATTTCGGCTATGGAGCCTTTGTCTGCTTTGGTGTCTAGGATGGTTGAGAGGAGTCTTTTGAAAGGGTTTCAATTGCCAAATTATGGACCATCAGTTACTCACTTACATTTTGCTGATGACACTATATTCTTTGTTCATCATAATCATTATCTAGTTAATCTCATTAAAATATTGCGGTGCTTTACCATAGTCTCTAGTTTGCAAGTTAATTTTTATAAAAGTCAATTAGTTGGAGTTTCTATTGATAATTCTGAAGTGTTCTCTACTGTAGTAAGAATTTTTAGTTTATATTCTCGGTTGCCTATAAAGTATCTTGGGCTACCTCTTTGTGTGTCTTCTCGACGTATTTCAACTTGGCAGCCTCTTCTTCAGAAAATAAGGAAGAAATTGGCTCTTTAGAAGGGAAGGGTGTTGTCACAGGCTGGGCGGTTATCTTTGATTAAATCTTCTCTTACAGCTATGCCCATTTATTATGCTTCTTTATTCTAAATTCCAGTGAGTGTGTTGAATCGTATTAATATTCTAGTTAGATATTTTTTCTGGTCAGGGGGGAGAATAAGAAAAAGAGGTGTAAAGTTAAGTGGCAACATTTAACAACTCCAAGGAATGTGGGTGGTTTGGGTGTGTTAGATGTTGGTATTCATAATAGAGCTTTGTTGGTTAATTAGTTATGGCGTTTACAGGAGGAAAGTGATTCTCTTTGGGCTAGAATTATTCAGCATAAATATCAAGTCTCTCATATTGATAATGTCTTTGTTTCTACGACTAAACATTATTCTGTGGTTTGGAGGGATATCTCTCAAAATATTTTATCTGCTAATGATTTTAGCATTGTTGTTCTAAATTTTTATAAGTTTGGTAGTACGATTCTTTTCTGGCATGATAGTTTGGATTTCTAATGGTTGTTTGAAGGACATTTTCCCTTCATTGTATGCTATTTCTACTCGTCAATTTGGTTTCATTTCAGAGTTTGGCAGTTGGCAGATTAATTTTTGGTTGTGGAACTTTGGTTAGCATCGATCACTTAATGTTGAAGAATGTCAAGATTTACAAGCTCTCCTTATATTATTGAGTAGAGTGTCACTTTCGATGGTCAAAGCAGATAGAGCAGTCTGGAGAAGTTCTTCCAATAAGCAGTTTTCCGTAAATAGTCTTTACAATGAGGTGTTGAAAGTTATAGCTTCTGACAATCAATTGATGTTGCCTCATTTTGGTTAAATTTATCTCCTCCTAAGGCTGAGCTGTTCATGTGGTTTGCCTATCTTGATAAGTTGCCAACAAGAGATCATTTATTCTCAATTGGGTTGTGCCCTCTAGCTGCAAATAGGTGTGTGTTTTGTGGTCATTTTGGGGAGACTTCTGATCATATTTTACTTTCATGTTCTTATAGCTGGCATATTTGGTCTTATTTTTTAAATTGGTGGGGTGTAAAAGTGGCTATTCCTTCATCGTTGGTGCTATTTTTTCAATAATGGCAATGTCTTATTGATGGGCATATGCAGCGTAGAGTTTGGATTTCTTTATTCTATGCTATATCTTGGTCTTTGGATTCATCGAAATGAGATTGCATTTGATGGCATTTTATTTTCAGATTTCAAATTAAAAAAGTTGATTTTTTTTCGTTTAGCAGCTTGGTGTACTGCTCTTATTCCTGGAATCTCCATTACAGCTACTAATCTTTTACAGTCAGCTGAATGTATCAAAAGTTTATCTTCTCAAAGATGAAGAAACATTATTTTCTGAGTATGTAGTGTTTATGTTCAGGTATTTAGTTTGCCGGCTTTTAAGTTCTTCAAGTCTATGGCTTTGCTGCGTGGAGTTTTTTGGTTTGCTTTTTCTTCCTGGCTTCATATTTGAGTTTGCTGGTTTTTTTATTTTGTTGGTTATTCGGGCCTTAACAGCTAGTAGAATATGGAGCTGGTTGCCTTTTGTTTGTTCAATGTTATTTAGGATGGTTTTTTTTATGTTATGGTACCAATCTTAGTGCAGTTTCTTTGTTTTTGTTTAGGTGGTGGTACCATTTGTTCTTTGTTTTGTGTTGTTATGAGTTTTCGATTTTATTTTGGTTTTAGTTTTTGTGTTCTATTCTCTTTGCTTAGTTGTAGGGAGGGATTTTTTCATCACTTGAGCCTTTCAATCTCAAGTGGTTTTTCTCCTCAATATTAATAAAAAAGAGAATTTGTTTATTCAAAAAAATAATTTGCAAAACCATCTTAGGCTTTTAGAACAAGAAGAATCGTATTGATGTCAGCAGTCTCGTGTTCTGTGGCTGGAGAAAGGTGACTATAACACCAAATTCTTTCATTCTAAAGCATCAATTAGGCACCATAATAACTCTATCATTGATGAATGAAAATCCCTTCAAGACCTACAAACACAAAAGAAACCCTATGGTGAACCTGGGATCTTCGATCCACAGGGTCTCCGATGCCTAAGTTATAAGAGTTTTTCCAAGATAATTAATATAAGAAAAATATATGGTACATATAGACATATGAGAGAGGCATACCTAGTCCAATTAGGATAGGAATCCTTCCTGTTGTATGATTAATCTTCCTTATTAGATTGCCTTGAGGAACAAAACTCCTATTAAGGACTCTTTCTGGTCTTGAGCCAATTCCGGAACTTATCAGATGTCCCCCTCATAGTATCGAATATTCATGTTCGAAGAATAATGCAGTGTTCGTGTCTACGAATTCTTGAAGCATTCGTGTTTATTAACATTTTATCGAACTCTTAAGGTATTCAATTCGATTCTGCAAGAGATTAATCGAGTCTGCTGTCAGAAGATTCCTCCGATTCATGCAAATAATCAGGAGTTCTCGTCAAGGTCGGTAAAATTAGACGAATGTTAAAATCATTCATTTATTTATTTGATAATGAACTGATTTCCAAGAATCTATTTATGAAAATACCCGTTCAAAGGATTCGTATATGTAGTAAGATCGACGAGTACTATCCGTCGAATGGAATACTTAGTTGTTACATAACGAATTAATATATTCAGCTATTAATGATCGAATCCACCTGTCCTCTGTCTTGATTACTGAAACGATTTTTTAGTCATCATTACTGTAATTTTTTGAAATAAATGACAAGACCCTTCATTATTCCATCACATCTCTCGCTTCCCAAAGCACCTTTTCATTTCTTTCAAATTCCAAGCGTGCCCTTTTATTTTCCAGAAACAAGAGCTTTGCCATCAACGAGGGTATTTTAGGAAAAGATAAATATCTTCTTTTGCTTATATATTTCATCGATCATTTTTTAATTTTACCATTTTGATTCTTTTTTCCTGGGTTTCTATTTTGTTTCCTTCGCTTGTCATCAATCTGCTGCTAAAGCCCTGCAACATCTCTTGCCAAGGCCAAGGTGATTTCTCCTTCTTTCTTCACTGGTGTTTTTCTTCATATATATTCTTTTGTTTTTGTTTATGTTTTAAAACCATAGCAATGGCCCCTAGACAACCCTTAGATGCTTCTGAATTTTCTCCACAACTATCTAAGGAAAGTATTCGCCCTCTTAGGGCATTATTTAATATTCCTGCTGAGTTTAAGTTACTCCAAGCCCGAGATAGCTTCAGAGCCCATCAAAATCCTAACAAGGAGGGTAAAAATACTAGATTAGTGATATATGTGGATCAATTAGAGGGTGGGCTTAGATTTCCCCTTGACCCATTTGTAATGCGATTCTTTCAAGCCTACGCGATAGCTCCCGGACAACTTCATCTGAATGGGTATCGTTTTTTGACAGCCTTCTACAAACTAATCCGTTCGTAAGGCCACGAACCCTCCGTCTTCATAGATAGGTACTTCTTTAACTTGATAAAAAAGAAAGGTGATTTGACCTTCTCATTATTCGCAGTAGCCAACTTTAGTATGTTAGGAAAACTGCCTGATATTAACCGATCCTGGAGGAGTCGGTTCTTTATTATTCAACACAAAACGCACTTCCAAAATAATCGAACCACTTGGGCAAATGAAGCTACGTTTATAAAATGATCAACCAAGTACATTAAAGATGACGTTGATTTTCTTAGCGATTTCCTCGCACAATGCAACCATGTTGGAGCTCGAGCCAATTTTTATGCTAAGAGATTCGTGTATAGACACGAGCATCCGGATGATGCCGGTCTCTATGAAGTTAAAGGTGGTATATCTGAATTCGAAGGTATTTTTCTAACTCTGATATTTCTTTTTGTAGATGGCTGATTTACTTGATGAATTTATGGAGGGACTTTGCGGTGTTGTAGATGAGACTCTTGAAACTGATGATACCAACATTCCTCCATTATGCGTTGAGGATTACGAAATCAATCCCTCTCCCAAGGAAAAAGACGTGCCTCGAGGTTCAGAGGACACATACGAACCTTGTAACGAAAGGTGGTGAAATTTTTATCAAGAGGCCGAGAATAGATGGATGTCCAAATCTCGCCACTTGGCTAGAGAAGAAGACTGAGAAACCAAGTATTAACTCTACTGTGATCCGCGACCACCTATCTGAATGCCTTAGATTTAAACATGATATGACTAGATGGGACAGAATGGATGAGGCCGAGCTGCGACCTCAAATGTTTTTGAGCCTTTTTGAGGTTTGGTATTCGTTCCTCTTTTATTATCTTTTATTTTATTTTTTCATCAATGTAAAAACTTGCTCCCCTCTTCGTAGGTTGGTCAAGGACTTTTAAAAATGGACGAGGTTCATCATATTCATAAGAGCAGATGCAATCTCAGAGACCTGAAAATCAATGAGCTCAAAATTAATCATGAAAGCGAGCTTCGTTCGATGAAAGAAGCTTTTGATACACTTCGTGCTGAAAAAGCTAGTGCTCTATCGAGCTTGGATCTAGAGAAAAAGGAGAACGAGGAGCTGCAAGCCTCTGTGCTAGCACTGACTAAGAGGGTTGTGGATCCGGAGAAGGAGAATCGTCAACACATTAGCAATCGTTAGAGTTATATAAAACAGTTTCAAGACTTTACAGCGAGCTTTGTGCAAGCACTTAAAGCTGAAATGCAACGAGTTCTTTCCCTCCAGCATGCTGATCTTGACTTCACCCCAATAACAAAGATTACTCTGCGAGAGCTCGGTGACATTGCGAGAAGAGAGCGAGCTACCTCTCTTAGTCAACCCTTTACTTCTGCTCCTCTTGCCGAAGGGCCCTCTGTTACCCTTGCTGAAGGGCCTTCTATTACCCTTGTTGAAGGGCCTTCTGTTCCGCCTACTGAAAATCCTACTGTTCTTCCATCTTCTGAAGTTGAGGGATCCGGCGGGTGCTCAGATGATGCAGTGCTTGCTCTCCCTATTCAAAGAGAGTAATTATAACATGATTTGTAATAAACTTTTTGTAATCGTACTATTTATTAATTAATATTCCGGATGACCTTTTATTTGAGAACTCATTTATTTCTTACATACTCATTTTCCAGTATTGTGAAAACACATTCTTGTTTTATAATTTGAGAATTCGTTTAATTCTTACGAGTGTCATGATACTTCGTATATCATATGCCTTGGAATTCAGTAATTCATTATTAACTACAGAGTAACGTTCGTAGTTTTATAAGCATAAGTGTTTTTAACGAACTTGTTCGAACGCTTTTCAACCAAGGACTTGTATTCGTTCCCATGTATCAAGTTTGAACTGTTTTTCAAATGTTCAAAAGATGTTCGTAATCTTTTTAAAGAAACAAATGATATTCGTATGATTTTTACGAGACCCGTAATATTCGTATATTACGATCTTCGTATGTTACGATATTCGTATATTAAAATCAGGGCACACTCAGATATTCGCATGTTGCGATATTCGTTTAGTACTTGTTTACTCGAAATGAGTGTATAATTTAACTCGTCACTTACGTACGAGTGTTGAATGTCATCTCTCGCATTACTTACGAGTATTTGAATTCGTGTTATTTGAAACGAGTATTTATTTTTATGAATAGCATAGCACGGCCCTATTGCTCTCTTGGAGATTTTTTATTGAATGAGTAAAATACTCATGCTCTCTTGGAGCTTTTTATTGAATGAGTGAAATACTCGTGCTCTCTTGGAGCTTTTTATTGAATGAGTGAAACACTCGTGCTCTCTTGAAGCTTTTTATTGAATTGGGGGTACAATAGGCTATTAGGCTAGAAACTCATTATTACCAATTTCTTATTGGTAATATTTTCTTAAAGTTTCTATATTCCAATACCTGGGAATGTCTTTCCCATCCAGACTTCGAAGCTTATAAGCACCATTATCAGTTTTTCCCATGATCTTGTATGGGCCTTCCCATGTAGGTCCTAGCTTCCCTATTCCAGCATTCCCTTTTCCGATTTCAGCCTTTCGTAAGACCAAGTCTCCAATGCTGAAGTCGCGAAATCATACTCAGCTATTATGATACCGAGTTGTTTGATGGCGTCTTGCCTCTGCCACTAATGAAGCCTGCTCTCGTCGTTCTTCCAACAGATCTAGGGAGATGCGAGTATTAAACTCGTTTTCCTCTACCTTAAAATTTTTTGATGTCCTTCGTGATGGAGATCCAATCTCAACAGGCACCACTGCATCCATTCCATATGCCAATCAGAAAAGGTGATTCCCCAGTAGAACTTCTTGGGGTTGTTCGATATGCCCAAATGATGTTATACAATTCATCAGCCCAATCGCCTTTTTTGTCATTTAGGCGCTTCTTGATGCCCTACAAGATTATCCAATTGGTTACCTCCGTTAGGCCATTGGTCTGAGGATGAGCTACCGAAGTAAACCGCATTTTGTAAAATGGTCTATGGCGACGATGAGAAACTTCTTTTGTCCCGATGCCAATGGGAAAGGTCCAAGAATGTCCATTCCCCATAAGGCGAAAGGCCATGGACTTCCAACGGGACACTGGATGTGAGCTGGCAAATGCGATAGTTGAGAATGCCTCTGACACTTTTCACAATACTGTACGAGCTTCTGGGCATCCTTCGCCATTGTAGGCCAATAATAACGTTGTAAGAGAGCCTTTCTGACCAATGTTGCTTGACCTTCATGGGCTCCACAAATGCCTTCATGCATTTCCCAGAGTACATAATTTCCTTCATCAGGTGATACGCACTTACTCCATAGGTGGCTGAATGATCTTCGATAAAGGGTTCCCTCCTGTAGTGAATACTGAGCTGCTTTTATCCAAATTTTTCTTGCTTCTTTCTTATCCTCAGGCAGGACTCCAGAATCCAGATATTCGATAATAAGTTTAGTCTAATTATCGATTTGGTTAGTAACAAGTACCTCGTGCTTTTCGATAGTTGGAGTGGTGAGAATCTCTTTAAGCTTAGTATTTTAAAATGCGGCTCCATTCTCTGCTGCCGATTTTGCTAGTGAGTCTGCTTCATTTTCCTCTCTAGGAATTTGAATGATGCTCCAGTGTCCCCCCTGCTTTTTAAGCTGTTGTAAGAGCTCGCGAGCTTTTTCTGAATATTTTGCTCATATTAGCATCTTTCGTAATGAAGTCTCCTTTCAATTGGTTTACAACAAGCTGGGAATCGTAAAGGATTTTGAGATTTTCGACCTTGACTTCATTAGCCAAATGTAAACCTATAACTAAGGCTTCGTATTCTACTGCGTTATTAGTGGTATGGTATCCCATCCGAACCGCATATTCTATTCTGACCCTCTGAGGACCTATTAAGATAATTCTGGCACCGGATCCATTTTTTCCCGCAGTCCTATCTATGAACATTCACCATTCTTCTCTTTCTTCGTTGCCAACATTCGAAATAGTCATTGCCTATAGAAAATCAGTGAGTACCTGGGCTGTGATGGCCCTTCATGGTTTGTATGCTATATCATGTTCTCTAAGAATAACTGACTATTGCAAAAGTCTGCCTGACATTTCTGGCCTTTGTAGAATTTTCTTGAGAGGCTGATTGGCCCGTACTATTATCTTATGTGCTTGGAAATAATGTCCGAGCTTTTTGGATGTGTGTACAAGAGCTAGAGCTAGCTTGTCCATTTTTGGGTACCGAAGCTCCGATCCTCTGAGGACTTTGCTGATATAGTAAATAGGACTCTGTTCTTCCTTATCTTCTCGTACCAAGACGGATGCCAAGGATTCGTTGCCTACGGACAAGTACAAATACAAGTCTTCTTCTGCTTAACAAAGGCGGTGAGGTCAAGAACCTCTTGATGTCTTCGAATGCTGATTGACAATCGGCAGTCCACTCAAACTTTTTGCTATTTTTTAATGCCTTGAAGAGAGGAAGGCATTTTTTTGTTGAACACGACATGAATCGTCCGAGGGCCGTTATGCGTCCGTTTAATTGTTGGAGCTCGTTCAGAGTTGTTGGGGTCTTCATATTGAGTATGGCCTGCATCTTTTTAGGGTTAGCTTTGATTCCTCTCTGTGAGATCATAAACCCTAAAAATTTTCCTGTTTTAACACCAAAAACACATTTATCAGGATTTAATTTTACTCTATAATTGTCAAAAGTTTGAAATACTCGTTCCAAGTCATTAGCGTGACTTTCTGAGTTCTTGCTCTTGACGATAAGATCATCTACGTACACTTCAATTGTCTTCCTAATGTCACTTTTAAAGATGAAGTTCATAAACCTTTGATACGTAGCTCCTGCATTCTTTAAACCGAAGGGCATGACATTGTAGCAGTACAACCCTTGGTGAGTAATAAATGATGTTTTCTCCTGATCCTCCTTTTTCATGGGAATCTAATGATATCCTTGAGCTGCATCCACAAAGCTATACATTCCATGGCATGCCGTTGAGTCTACCAACTAATCAATGGTTGGTAAGGGATAGCTATCTTTCGGACATGCTTTGTTGAGGTCCATATAGTCCACACACATACGAATCTTTCCATTTGACTTTTTTACTAGAACTACGTTAGCCTGCCATTCGGGGTGGAAAACTTCTCTCACGAAACCTGCTTCCAATAGTTTTTTGATTTCAGCGGCTATAATTATTTGTCGCTCAAAGGCAAAATTCCGCTTCTTCTGTATGACCGGCTTGATGCTAGGATCAACATTCAGGCCATGTGCGACTATAGTAGGATCAATTCCCATAATCTCGAATGCTTGTGTGGCAAATGTATCCGCATATCTTTGTAATACTTGTATTATTTCTTCTTTGATTTTATTCGGAGCTTTTCCCTTATATTGATGGTCTTGCCATTAGTTAATTCCAGCTCTTGTAATTCTTCTATTGGTTCGAGACTTACTCCGTGTTTCTCCAATTCGATAAAGTGCTCGATAGGGAAGGCTTCTAATTCATCTTTCATGGCAAGGTTATAACATTGTTTAGCCACCTCTTGGTCTCCTCGTATAGTAATAGTCTTTCCCTGAGCTGGAATTTTCATTACTAAGTGGCGGATGCTGGTTACTGCCCCCAACTTCCAAAGGATAGGTCTTCTAATTACACCATTGTATGTTAAACGAGTGTCTACTACGTTGAACAAGGTTTTAATCATCACAGTTTCCTTTGTGTTACGATTCCCAAATTCTACTTCTAATTCTATACTGCCCATAGGCTGAATAGTTCCGTCGTAAAAACTGGTTATGGGATTTGATGTATTCTTTAAATCCACAGGCGAACCCTCCATTTTTCTGAAAGAATCCCATGTTAGGACGTTTACCGCACTTCCACCATCGACAATCATTCTTTTGACTAAGTAATTCTTTACGTATGCACTGACCACCAAAGCATCATTATGAGGCTGTTTTACATGAGAACCATCTGTTTGGCTAATGATGATATTTGGAATTGATAAGTCTTCGGTTGCCATCCATACTTCCTTTCTCCTCTTTTTGTTTCCCCTTGAGGATTCTCCACCTAGAATCATGTTAATGACTCCGGATGCTTCCCTGCGGGTTTGTTTGGAGGCATCTTCTCATTCTGTCTCGCATCCACACTCTGCTGTCTCCTGGGAACGTCTTCCGTGAACTTCTTTAATGATCCCGACTCCACAAGCCTATCGATCTCTATCTTCAGATCACGGCATTCATCAGTATCATGGCCCTGGTCTCTATGATACTTGCACCATCTATTTTTATCCCTTCATCCCATAGAATTTGGATTCAGCTTTCTTGGGATTGGTATATCTATGCCATTCTGCTTAATCCACATCAGGATTTCTGACCTGGTTACGTTTAAAGGAGCGTGCTTCCTCTCCGTTCTGGATCTGAACAGTGAGTTGTGCTCTCTTCTGGTATCTCTTTTTTCTTCCTTCTTGACCACGTGCTCTGCAATATCCTTTCTGCGAGTATCTCTTAGGTCTTCATCGAGATTGATTAGTTTTGTGGCGATCGCCATCGCTTCGAGGAAGGTTTGAGGCTTCTTAGTCATTATCTTCTCCCGCAGCTTACCCATCTTGGTTCCGTACTTTAACGCATCTATCGCTGCCTCATTACTTAGGTGTTCGATTTGCATGGCTACCTTATTGAATCTATCAAGGTAACCCCGGAGTATCTCAGTATCACCTTGCTTACAGAACCGAAGGTCATTAATACTCTTTTTTGGCAGAATATTAGTGATGAATCAGATTCTGAATTGCTCAATCAAATCCTCGAAGGTGGCTACCGAGTTCTTCGGGAGTCTGTGGAACCATCTCTGAGTCGTGTTCATCAAGGTTGTTGGAAATACCCTGCATAGAATGGCGTCGTTGACATTCTGCAACATCATCTTTATTCTGAACATAGAGACATGTGCTACTGGATCTCCTGTTCCATCATACGAGTCCAAAGCGGGAATTTTGAAGGTATCTATGTTGCCATGATACCATGTATTAAAGGAGTGCTTCCATCTAAGATGCATTCTTCAATCTCATCGGGCCCCATTCGGACTTTGTGTATTGCTTCTCGCAATTGTTTATTGAACTCCGTTCTTCCCTTTTTGCTGCCACCAGATTCAGCCTCATCATCGTTATTTTCCTCAGATCTATGCGAATGTGTTTTGGATGCATTAGGTTCGTTGTGAAGCAATGTTCGTCCATCTTGTTGTCTAGCTCCTGAGGTGGTTATCGGTAATGTTTCTTCTGGGCAAGAGGTTCCTCCAATCTGAACTCCCGCCTGTGTATCTTGGGTTACATACGCCAATTATTGTTGCAAGATGAAGAGCTGAGTCTTGATGTTATCAATTACTGCGTCCCTATATAGGGGAGGCAAGTTGGGTGTGCTTGTTGAAGGATGAACGTTAGTCAGGTTTGAAGGTGTTCCAAAATTTGGTGGATTGTGGAATAATACCGTCGGAGTTGGTCTTGTGAAGTGCTGAAAAGGAACATTATACTGGGGAGAAAATCCTATGGATAACGCCGAGGAAATCCCCCCGCTGATTGGCATAATGAGTGGAGCTGAAGTTTGATTAGGAGGCTATGTTGAATTATCTCCTTCCGCCATTCCTTGAGTAGCAGTGTCCGGATCAATTGTTGTTGATGGAACTGAACTGCTTGCCATCTTATGTCGCCTGTCCAGCGTGCAAAATAAGTAAAACTGGGAATTAAAAGAGAAATTCCCACAGACGGCGCCAATTGATGAATAAAAATCCCTTCAAGACCTACAAACACAAGAGAAACCCTATGGTGAACCTGGGATCTTCGATCCACAGGGTCTCCGATGCCTAAGTTAGAAGAGTTTTTCCAAGATAATTAATATAAGAAAAATATAAGGTACATATAGACATATGAGAGAGGCATACCTAGTCCAATTAGGATAGGAATCCTTCCTGTTGTATGATTAATCTTCCTTATTAGATTGCCTTGAGGAACAAGACTCCTATTAAGGACTCTTTATGGTCTTGAGCCAATTCCGGAACTTATCATTTATCATATTAGAATTTGTAAAAAAAGTCCTCCTATTTAATATCTTTTATTTGCATATGATAATATTATCTTCTCTAGAGTAATAATCAAAGAGTGTGCTAAGCTCAAATCTATTCTTAGCGAATATAAGCGAGTATTGGAGCAGCAAATTAATTTTGATAAATCTACTATTCCTTTCAGTATTGGGGTTGAAGACATTAAGAAGTCCACTATTTGATCTCTCCTTAGGGTTAATGTTGTTCAGCAGCACTCTAAATATCTGAGATTACCTTCTCAATTTTGGTAGGTTCAAGAAGTCCATTTTCTCTTATTTGAAGGAGTAGATTTGGAAGAAGCTACATGGGTGGAAAGAAAAATATTTTATTTGTTATTGGTAAGGAAGTGTTAATCAAATCAATTATTCAGTCTAATCTAAAATATTTGATGAGCTGCTTTCTCCTTCTTTCGTGAAGATCTTCATCAATAATTTTTGGTAAGGTAAATTGGGGCTGCGGAGTGGTATTCATTGGATGAAATAGGATAGGTTGGCTGCTTCAAAGTCGAAGGGTGGCATAGGGTTTCGTAGTTTACCAAAATTTAATATAACTTAGCTTGCCAAGAAAGGTTGGTGTCTTTAACTAAAGAAAAATCACTCTTTACTTAGATAATCAAAGCTAAATACTATAATCAGGTTTTTTTTTTCTACAAGCTGGTATACGCGGTGCAAATTGCAGCTGCCTAGTTACGGCAGCCCGGGCCTATGACTCCGCAGGCCTGATGGGCTAGTGCGTCGATTTTGTAACGTTTTACCTGTTTTGAGGCTTTACAATTTTTTAAGGCCCTCCAATGACTTAAAATTTGAGTGTTAAAAACATATATTCATAATATGGATTTTTTATAAAATTTAATACAAAAATAATGATATATTGGTCAGCAAATCTCTACTTTAAAATTTTATCACGTCAACCAATACTTTTCATCTTTAATTATATTGTATTGAAATAAACATTAATATTCTTCAATCTTATTATCTTTACTATTTAGGATAATAATATTTTCAGTCTTGAAATATTATTATTTCATGTGATTATATACTATAAAATGTATATTTAATCAAATGATACATATTTTTAAAAAATAATTAATTTTATTCTTTAGTTGAAATAATTTTTTCCTTAATCAAAGGTCAAAATTAAAATTTTCTTTTACTTATAAGATTTGATTGTAAATTTTTTTTAAAATAAAAATTTATTTATAAAAATCATAAAAAATTCAATTTAGTCTAATTTTAAAAGAAAAATATCTTATGGAAAATAAAAAATAAAGGTTCAATATCAATTTCAGACTATAATAAAAAAAATCCATATTACCCCTTACCTCTCAAAAAAAAAATAAAAGTTTTAAATTACAAAAACTCTTATCATGCCAACTAATAAAATAAAAGAAAAAAAATACCTCCCTCCCAAGCGTAGCCTAATCTGAATTCGGATGATAACGGGGCCTATTTAAACTAAAAACATAATAATACAAGACTATACATATGCAATACTTTATAAGGAATCAGTCTAGAGAGAAGGATATATGTGTATATGTGCCTCAACAGTACAAAGCCTATGTATATGTAATAACATTGGTGGTCAATATGGAAAAAGGATAAGGTCCAATTTAGCCCCTAATGTATAGTGGAAAGTTCAATTAAGCCCTTAATCTATTTTTTGGCTCAAAACCACACCTAACGTTATTCAATATGGTCATTTAGCCCCTTCTAAAAGGCTTGACATCTAATTAAAATACAAATTAGTCCCTAAAATTGTGTTTCTATCAAAATATTTCAAGTTTTAAATTTCAATAGATAAAATTGTCTTTAATTTTTTTTATTAATTGTATAATTTTAAGGAAATTATTTTATTTAATTATTAATCTCTCTAAACTACACTATATGTATAATCTAAAATAATTAAATTAAAAATAAAAATGTAAATCAAAGTGACACTAATTTTCATTTTTTTAATATACATATTTAATATTTCATTTGAAATTAGTTAAATAAAAATTAAAAATATAACATTTGCAAAAGGATAGAGAGAATGAGGAAATAAAAGTGTTTGTTCTCCAAATGTTTAACTTTTTATATACTAAAAAATAAAATATAAGAATAAAAATTTATTTATTTTAATGGAATTAATACTTATAAATTTCAATATTACGCATTTTATTAAAAGTATATATTAGTATATAAGATCAAAGACTCTAAATATTTTATTATTTATGTAACATCCATGTCATTGAATCGGATTAATTTAAGTTAATGATAATTATATATATTTAATTTGATGATATTAGATTGAGATTATCATGAGTAATCATTGTCATTTTTGTTATTATTGAGAATAAAGAAATAAAGGAATTATATTAAATAGAAGTTTGGAAGGATGCAATTGAAAAGGGAGTTATGATGTAATTGAAACAAATGAGAGTAAATGAAGTTAGAAAGAAAGAAAAGAAAGAGAAGGGATTTAAGTGGAGAATTTGTAGAGAAGTTGTTGGATTGCACAGGAAAAAGTATGGGAGGAAGGAAATGAGAAGAAGAAAAGGGGAAGAGGAAGATGAAGAGGAATAAAGTGAAGGAGAATAAGAGAAGCAAGAGTGTCTGAAGCTTAGGGAAAATTTTGGATTCAGCAAGAGGAAGTAAATTAAGAATCTAGCAGGAGAAATTGGTGAGTGGATGTTTTAGTCAAAGTCTTATATGTATTTTTGTGGTTAAATATTATATTTGAAGTTTTAAATATTATGTGGATTTCAAATGT
>CATIWO010566141.1:0-12204 GCA_949673435.1 Macaranga tanarius | reverse complement strand
GTTTTTGTTGGTCAAAAAACTAAAAGCAACCTTCAACAAAAATAAAACAACGCACTAAACCCTTTTTGTTCTTGCAAGGTGATTGATTTAGAGCAAGTCTTTAGTGAGGGTCACTTGAGAGGGAACTTGCTTCTAACTTGATCTAGGCAAGAAGGTGACTTGGTGGGAGCTTGGTGTTTCAAGCTAGAGGTCACAAACTTGGGTGACTAGGGCATGTGATTCAAGAGTTGAATCCTCTACACAAGGATTGAAGATACTAGTGTGGTCTTCTTCAACCATAAAGAGTTTGTAAGTTTCTTTGAACTTAAACTTCTATGTGGTTGTGTATACATGCTTGTGTGTTTGTTTTAACTATGTGTTAATTGCAAATTGGATATTGTGGATTGGAATTCTTCATGTGATGAAGAGTTATGCAATAAAATTTTTTAAAATTTCACCCATGTTGGGCACATGCTTCCGCTGCGTCTCTGTTGCATAACATGATTCCTTTCAAGCTACATGACTTCCTATATGGGCATGTCTTTTGACCGTGTGTCATACCGAATGATGCTTCGAAAATAAGCAAGGGCGTGTATATCAACACGACCTTGAACACAGGCGTGTAAGGATCCATATCTATCTTAGGTCATTTCACGAACTTGCAACATGGCCGTGTAAAAACATACACGGGTGTGTATCAGCTTGATCATAACTAAGTAAATTGATTAACTTAGTTTCCACCAAATCCTCTCCTTTTTATTCTATAGGCTCGAGACTCTTTTGCAGAAGTTCGTTAGTAGCATCTTTCATCCTCTTAGCATGGGATCTTGTGATTGGTCCTTCATCATAATTCAAAGGATTTGAATTGGATCTCATGTCCATATGTCCATATGCATCACTCACCTTTCCAAACGGCAACCTAAATGGTGACATTCCAATTGGTGTTTTGAATGCCATACGATAAGCCCACAATATGTCATTTAATTTTGCAGCCTAATCTTTCCTTGAACTTCCAACCGTCTTCTCTAGAATTTTTCTAAGGTCACGATTTGTTACCTCAACTTGTCCACTCATTTGAGGATGATAGGGTATTGTAATTTTATGATGCACACCATATTTCTTTAAAAGGGACTCAAACTGATGATTACAAAAATGCAACCTCCCATAATTAATAATGGCTCGCGGTACACTAAATCTCATGAATATCTTCTTAAGGAACTTTACCACTACTTTTGCATCATTTGTAGGTGTTGCTAAAGCTTCCACCCATTTAGAAACATAATCCACTTCCACAAAGATGTATTGGTTTCCATAAGAAGAAGGAAAGGGTCCCATAAATTCTATCCCCCATACATCAAAAAGCTCGACTTCTAGAATCAAAGTGAGAGGTAAATCCTGTCATTTTAAGATGTTCCTAACATGTTGGCAATGATCACAATGAAGGATGAATTCCCCAGCATCCTTAAATAGTGTTGGCTAAAAGAAATCACTTTCCAATACCTTAGCACTTATTTTTAATGCTCCATAATGTCCTCCATACATCGAATCGTGACAATGTGATAAGACATCAAAGATCTCTGAGTCCAAAATGCACCTCCTAATCATGCCATCTCCATAGATTTCGTAAAGAAAATGTTCTTCCTATAAGTAGTGTCGTACCTCAAATAAAAACCTTTTCCTTTGTTGGTGTGATAAGTCCTTCGGTAGCACGCCACTAACCAAGTAATTGGTAATGTCAGCATACCAAGGAGTCACTATGTGGTGAAGTGCCAAAAGGAACTCATCTGGAAAACTATCTCCAATGGTCTGTGGTGCACTCTCATCTTCTTTTTCTAGTCATGATAAATGGTTAGCCACCAAATTTTTTGAGCCTTTCTTATCCTTAATCTCAAGGTCAAATTCCTGCAACAATAACACCCATCTCATAAGTCATGGTTTAGCATCCTTCTTAGCAAGTAGATGTCGAATGGCTGAAAGGTTAGTGTAGATAATAATCTTCAAACCAAGGAGGTAGGAATGAAATTTATCTACAGCAAAAACCACCACCAACATCTCTTTCTTTGTAGTGGTGTAGTTGAGCTGAGCTTCTATCAATGTGCGACTAGCATAGTAAATCATATATAGGCAATTGTCCTTCCTTTGCCCCAAGACAACTCCAATAGTGTAGTCACTCACATCGCACATTATCTCAAATGGTAGAGACCAATCCAGTGGTGTAATGATTGGTGCTGACACCAATGCCTTCTTTAACCTATCAAAAGCACTCAAACATGTATCATTGAAGATAGAAGGCACATCTTTGATCAATAAATTAGTTAAAGGTTTTGCAATCAAAGAAAAATCCTTAATGAACTGTTGGTAAAAACCAGCATGTTCCAAAAAACCTCTAACTCTCTTGAGTGATGTAGGTGGTGGAAACTTCTCAATGATCTTTATTTTAGCTCGATCCACTTCAATCCCTTTGTTGGAAATTCTGTGTCCTAAGACTATCCATTCTTCTACCATTTTAAAATGGCATTTCTCCCAAATGAGCACAAGGTTAGTCTCTTCATAATGCTTTAAAACCCTATCAAGGTTAGCTAAACACAAATCCAAGGAGCCACCAAAAATAGAAAAATCATCCATAAAAAAATCCATAATATCCTCGATTAAGTCAAAAAATATTGCCACCATACAATGTTGAAAAGTAGCGGGTGCATTACATAACCCAAAAGGCATACACCTATATGCAAAGGTGCCATAAGGACATGTAAAAGTGGTTTTCTCTTAGTCCTCAGGATAGATAAAAATCTAATTAAAACTTGAGTATCCATCAAGAAAACAATAATATGCATGACCCGCTATTCTCTTTGACATTTAGTCAATAAAGGGAAGGAAAAATGGTCCTTCCTAGTGGCATTATTTAACTTCCTATAATCGATACACACTCTCCAGCCATCTACTACTCTTTTTGAAATCAATTCTCCCTTATCATTCTCTACCACTATTATTCCACTCTTCGTTAGTACACATTGCACCGGGCTAACCCACTCACTATTAGAAATAGGATAAATAATTTTTGCATCTAACAGCTTCCCTATCTTCTTCTTTACTACTTCTTTCATATTTGGATTTAATCTCCTTTGTCTCTCAGCTATAAGTTTATGCGCATCATCCACATGAATCCTATGCATGACAATAGAGGGACTAATTCCCTTTATGTCTGAAATCTACCACCCCAATTCTCAAACTCTTCTCCTCAATACCTCACACACCATCATCTCTTGCTCAACACTCAATTTATTAGAAATTATAATAGGTAGCATGTTATTCTCACATAAAAATGCATATATCAAGTGATTAGGTAACAGTTTAAGTTCTAATTTAGGTGGTTTCTCAATAGATGGAGGTGTAGGATTATCACTTCTAACTAAGAACTCAGGTTTGGTGATTGTGTTATTATGATCTACCTCATCTTCTAATTTAATAGCTTTCCACTCCTCATCATCACTCTCATATAGTGAAAAATTTTCCTGCTCAACACACTCATCTATTGACACTATTTTCATGCATGCCTCATCATCTAAGGGATATTTTATAAGTTTAGGCATGACAAACTACACTCTCATTCCCAACCCTCAAAGTTAGCTTACCTTCATACACATCAATTAAAGCTCTACCGGTATTAAGGAAAGGATGACCTAAAATCAATAGACAAGTTCTATCCTCCATAAAATCTAGAATAACGAAATCAATGAGGAAAATAAACTTGTCTACTTTTACTAGCACATCCTCTACCACTCCATGAGGCTTCTTAATCGAGTGATCAGCCAATTAAAGGGTCATATTGGTTGCCTTGACATCTCCTAGTCCAATTTTCCTGAAAATAGAAAAAGGCATTAAATTAATGCTGGCACCTAAATCATATAAACATCTAGAAAACTCATTGGTTCTAACAACACAAGGAATAGTAAAACTCCCTGGATCTTTCAATTTAGTAGGCAACTTTCCAGAGATGATTGAGCTACATGTCTCTCCCAATGGCACTGTTTCATTGTTATCCCAAGTATGCTTATTGGTGATGATTTCCTTCAAGAACTTAGCATATTTAGGCATTTGACCTAGTACTTCTACCAATGGAATATTAATCTGAAGTTTCTTAAAAATCTCCAAAAATTTAGCAAATTGCTCGCCATTCTTTTATTTTCTCAACCATTGGGGAAAAGGGATCTTAGGTGCAAGTGGTGGAGATGAACTTTGCACCTTATCTTCTTTACTTTCTACGGCCTTTTCTTTAGTTAAGTCCTCCACCATTGTATTATGATCATCTTACTTATTAGTGTTTTCCTTACTTTCCATCTCAGCCTTAGATTTTAGCTCCTTACCACTTCGAAGAGTGATAGCCTTCACGTCTCTTGAATTTGTTTCAATATTGCTCGAAATATTTTCATGTCCATGTGTTACTACTGCATTGGCAAGTTTCCCTAACTAAACTTTGATGTTATGAATCGAAGAGGAATGATTCTTTTCAATTTGGTCGAATTTAGCCTCTATCCTCTTTTGATTCTCATCTTGGCTCATTAGTTTGGTAAAAATAGCATCTAAGAATTTATCCAATTTGTTCTCTACCGATGCCAACCTATCTTGTTATGGTTATTGAAATCTTATAGGTCCTTAATTTTTTACCACATTATTGTTGTTAGAGAAATTAGGTGTAGCCACAGTGTTGTTGTTATTCCATAAAACATTTTGGCGGTTTCGCCACCCCGAGTTATATGTATTGGAGTAAGCATTATTGACTTGCCTTCCTTGAAATTGATTCCCCATATAATTAGCTTTCTCAATAAAGTTTTCTCTAAAATTTCCTACGTTGCACGAAACAAACTCATCATTCACATTACCCATCATATTACATTGCTCACATATGAATTATGCAGGCGCTGAGTTAGCTTTGTATGTAAGGTTGCCAAGCTATCTAGAAAGTGCATAGATTTGAGCTTGAAGGGTTGTAACACTGTCCACTTCGAGTTTGCCTATTGCTTTAGGTGCATTAGCTCATTTTGAGGGCTATAGGCAATTGTCAAACGCCATTCGCTCCAAAATTATTATAGCCTCATCTACTGTCTTCCTTCTTAATGAACCACCAGCCTTAGAATCAATGGAATCATGAGTTGATGGTGGGACTCCATTATAGAAAGTTCAAATGATCACATCCTTAGGCAAACTATAATATGGGCAGCTCCTTTGCAAATCTTAAAATCTTTCCTATGCTTCACTTATCGACTTGAGATAAAATTGTTGAAATAATGTGATTTCCTTAACAACCTTTATCATTTTAGAAGGAGGGAAATATTTAGCAAGAAAAGCTTTAGCTAAATCATCCCATGTGGTGAAAGAACTAGGTGGCTGTGATTTCAACCACATCTTTGCCTTATACTTCAATATGAAAGGAAACAAATGCAATTTCAATGCATCATCAGTCACTCCATTAGATTTGAATATGTCACCAATTTCCAAAAATTTAGCAATATGGTTGTTAGGGTCTTCACTAGTCAAACCATAAAATTGAATCATTGACTAAAGCATTTGTAACAAAGTTGGCTTAATCTCAAAATTATTCGTATGGATGCGTGGCCTACTAATGCTACTTTGAGTTCCTTCTAATCCTGGCATGGATGTGTCCAAAAGGATTCGGTTGTTAGCTTGAGCATCAGTCTTATCATTAGCCATCATGCTTGCTTTTTGCTTTACTTGCTTTCGATTCGACTTTTTAAAATCAGTAAGCTCCAGTATGTATGATAGTTTTTCTTTACCTGATCATCGGGTATTATGCATACACCTTCAATCAAAACAAAATAAATTAAAATAAAAGAAAACAAATGCCTTAATCCAAAAAAGATACAATCAATTATAATGTTAGATCAACAATCCCTAGCAACGGCGCCAAAAACTTATTTGTGTAATTACCGCAAGTATACGGAATCGATGAGTAGTATAATAAGATATCATCCCATGAAGATTATGACCTATCCACCTACCAATTTCTCTCTAATTGTTTAAGGCTACCAAATTAATTGAATTACTAACTATGATTACTAGAATGAAAATAAAAACCTTAATTACAAAATTAATTAATCAATATATTACTAATTATTAGGAAATTAATTCACCTCACACTAATTAGCTGATTCCCCTCTCTTAATTCAATTATCCATGTAGATCCTGAGCCATCTTATGTTGTAATTAACTTTTCTCAAAGCCAATTAACCTAATTTATCACCCTTAATCAATATCTTATAACCCAATTCTCATTGTAATTACAAACCCTAATTAATAAAATTATAAAATTTATCTTCAACTCGTAAGGAATTTAGTAAATTCAATTTATCTCTAATATTGAATTAATTTAAAATTATGTTTATAGTTCCATCAAAATCATTATCTCTCAATGCATAATCTTAATTATAATCATGTTATGTTGATCAGACATAAACATGCATTAAACTCAAGAAACATAATTTGTATGAATAATGAATTTATTAAAAAGGAAAAATTAAAAAATTAAACTAACTTATCTTCAGATCCTTGATTCCTAATGAATAAAAACCTAGCCTAACATAATGAAAACAATCTCCAAAGAAAAGTAAAAAGAATCCATTACTAATTACAAGAAATTAAAAAGAAGAAAAGAAAATCCCAATCTCTCGTAATTCCCAAATCTTCAATTTCCAATCTTGATCCTCGAAAATGCCTTAATTAATTTTTTTCTCTTCCAAAAAATCGTCCCTATAATGAATTCTCTTTATCCTTTTATAGTCCTCCTTTAATTCTCTCTCGATAAGCATCCAAAGAAGTTAATATTATCTTAACTCATATGCGTACAGGGCCATGTCTCTTTGATACACGGGCGTGTCTCAATTGTACTCAATATCTGGACCATCACATGGGCATGTCTCAAACCATGTATAACGCTAACTAAATTGGCAGTGAGGTATATGGCCTACTATACGGGCATGTTTTGACCCGTGTTCAACCTACCAAAATCTTCTAGTAGACTGCACAGTCCATCATATTTCCATGTCTTCAACCATGTTCAAAGCCCCCTTTTTGTCCAGAATACTACACGGGAAGGCACATGGTTGTGTCCTTGCTTGTTTCGACAATTTCCTTTAAAATTCACCTTCAATCCTTCTGAATCCTTAATTTATCCAAATATAACCTTGATTAATGACTCAAAATGAGTCATAAACACCTACAAAAGTAAAACACACGTAAATAACCTATCTACAATATAAATTAACATATTCTAACTTAAAATTAATACAAATTAGCTACTAAAACATAAAAAAATACACCCTGATCTAGTATGTAATGCAACTAATGGAAAATTCCAATTGTGACTCATTTTGCAGGATTTTATGACCAAGATGTGTAGGATAAAGGAGCGTGAGGTTGAATACAAGTAGTATATTTAGGAGATAAAGAGGCAACTTGGCAAGAGTTGCAATGCTTGATAGTTTGTTATATCACCCCCTATTTCTCTTCTTCCCTTCTCATGTCTGGATGACTGTACCACTTAAACTTTGATATCGAATGCTTGTATATTGTCTTTGAACATGTGACTTTCTTGAGATCTTACTTTGGTTAACTATAAGTACTTTATAATAGATAATGCAAGACATGTAATGGTATTAAAGAAATATACTTAAGTTTACTTATAATGTAATTACAAGAAAATAATTCCTTTTTAGAAAGTTTAATAACAAAACCATTAAGATAATTCAAAAATTTTTGAAGAAGGAAAAAGGAAAAGGCATTGATAAGAATAAAAAAGGGGATTAATGATAATAATAAAAGAATCAACAAGTGAGAAATGGGTATATAAAATTTAAAAAATATTAAATTTGGTCCTTAAGTTTGAATTTTGGCAATTTGATCCTTTATAGAGATATGGATATGTATACAACAAGAATATCTTTAACTCATCATTTGGTCCTCCACATAATATTTATAAATGCCACACTTATATAAATCCTATTATCATGGCCCCCCATAAAATCTTTATTTTAAACAACAAGGTTCCATTTGTCCATATGCTTATCTCATGGTCACCTACATTAGTACATATATTATCCAACTTTTTGACTAATAGTCAAGGAAATAAATTATGCATGTATACATCCTTAAATTATAAAAGAACATATCTCTTCAATTGCTTCCTTGCATTCTCTACACTTCTTCAACCTTATCTCTTGTACTTAGCCAAAATGAGCATTAAGAATACCAAAACTCTTGTTCAAAACTTTTTCAACTCCATGACATCTGATGATTGGATGCTCCTTATGAGGTAAAACCTTTATAACTTTAAGTATTTCATGAACATGATGCTTGACTATGGCTTCTTCTATAGTGCTCTTTTCTTTTGGGATCTAAACCTCCATGCTTTCTACTTTGAGGAGATGAAGTTATACTCTTTTTTGAAGAGTTCTTAGCCATTTTTGGTGTGAAGATGAACAAGCATAAAGATCCAGCCATTTAGGATATTAACATGGTGGTTTTTTATGGTATGTGGAGCCTCTTTAGTATGAGCAAGAATTATGTGAGTGGTTGCCCTACTTCTTATAACTACATCTCTTTTAGAGGCTTGATTAATCACTTGACTAGCAATATAGGTTCTTGTAATCATGCGGCCATCATTGGAAGGATTATTCTTAGCTACTATGTCTTTAAAATCGATGACTAGCACTTAAACCAACAAGTGAATTTAATCCTCACTTTTCCTAACTTAACCCAAAAAAGGAATAGATGTAGATGTATAAAAAATAAATGAAAGAGTAATTGATTTTTGAAGCAATAAATTCACTTAACAAACTTCTTAACCTCTTAATGTATATTCAAGAGGTATTTATACTTGAAGCATCAAAAACTAGCTATTGGAGTTGAAGAATTCGTGGCCTATCTATTCTTCTTATTCTTCTCTATTAAATGCATTCTTTAGCTCTTATAGAAAATAGCATGATTACGATTATGAGAATGTAGGTCATGATCATAAGGCTTGAAAATATAGCCATTGTGCCTCTAGCATAGCCATTGTAGAAAATATACGTCACTCGTCATGTATGATCATGATCATGATCATGAGCATAGCTAGTGAGGAGCATTGAACTTATGATCAGGATCATGATTGATTAGCCCACGTTATGATGTTAGAGTCCTGCTCATGACACATAATCACAATTGTGAGCAGCACTATGAGCAAGCTCATGACCCACTCTTGTATTTTCATGATCGTGACCCCTGCACATTAAATGTGTTGTCTTAATATCATGATCTTGCTTACTTCCTTATGGATATGAGCCTTGGTTATGAGGCCTTCTAGCTTCATACTCATGATCATGATGAATATAATTATGATTGGGACATTTGAATTTTTCATTCTTTCAATTTGATAAAGCTTCTAAGACTTTAACTATACCTTATTTGAGTTTGATTGAGTGTTATCTTGTCTTTAACTTATAAAAACACTTAAGAACACACATTGTTAAATTCAAAACAAAGGTGATTAAGAATTGATTAAGCAAATGGCCAACAACTCGATAAGGGAAAAATTATTATACACACTCCTACCAAAGTTGAAAAAGATGATAAGTACTACTAGGCTTTAAAGAGGGCACCATTATAGCCACTTATTCATCTAGCCAATTCGACCAAGTTTGAATCATTAAAGAAAGTCAAGATGCTATTGTTAGTATAGATGTACCCTAGTGCCATTCTTATATGTATGTGGACATTGTACTTTTAACCCTATTGGTGATAAAATAATGTTCATTTCAATAAAGTATTTATTTATTTGAATGTTTACCCTTTAGTATTATGTTAAATGAGTTTATTATCAAGAGTTGATAAAATGAGTGACAAACTCATTTAGTATATGTGCCATAAATGTTCATAGTCATTGAATTAATATAAGGGTAGAATTAGTCCATAGACTATCACCTTTGTCTATTTTCCTTAATCAGTATGTGATAATAGTAGTGCTACTGAATCTCATGCTACTTGATATGAGATATTAGAATAGACATATGGATACTCATATGATGGGTGGATCAAACTGTGATGTAAGATATGTGATTGCATGGAAATTCATTGTTGTCAACAATCATAATCTCGGACATAGTGGTGCATATGGTCCTTTATTTTGAGGTGACATGGTCATCCATATATGGTTCATTAGAGTTTGTTACCGCTTATATACATGTGCTAACTATATGTGGGTATATGGTGTATGGTGGCTTCAGTTGGTTATATGTAGGGATAAGTGATCGGCCAAGATAGAATTCATTATATGGAGTGAACTAGGATAAGATCCTATGCTATCCAAGTTATTATCAATGAATAAGTACGTGGCTAGGTCAAACTTGACTTACCTGAAAAGAGTTTCAGTACTAGAAAGGAGTTTCTAGTAGTAGTCGTATTTTATCGAGAATTAAACTGAAGATGAGGTCATATGATTGAGGCAATTCGAGTTTGACTTAACCATGACTCTAGCCGATGTTAGGATCTTATAATGAGTGGACATTTAGTGCATGATAATTATGTTCTATGGTTCTTGTGAATCTATGAAAAGCATTCATTTTTAATTGGGTAGTCATGACATCTATGCTAGGGGTCACTCATGACTTATATGAACTAAATGTGATTAATTTGGATTTTCACATTTGGCATGGAAAGGTGTTTCCATAATATTAAATGTTAACAACATTTCCCATTGCCAATTTAACTTAGACCTAGTAAGTCACACATATAAGAGATGCACTGATGAATAATTATTAATTTAATTATTAATTAAAAAGTTTAATTAATTAATTAAATTAATTGAATTGGATTTGTATATAAGCGGAGATCTAGTATATACCAAAATCTTAATTCAAAGATTATGACTATTTATGATTAATTAAAGATTAATTTGGACTTGATTTAATATGTGATATTAAGTTCAAGGTTCAGATTGACATTTACCTCCAATAGTAGTATGTGTATGGGCTATGAGATGGACCATAAGGAAATACTATAAGTATGTGCCATGAGATGAAACATATGGACATGGTATAATGGATGAGACATAGGCTTGGTCATTTAAATGTTTTATTAAAGATGGGCCTTATTTAATAGTTAAATAAGCCCACATGCTCCTTTAATTAGTTTGGTTTATATGGGCTTTATTTAAGAGTGAAATTGGCCCAAAGCATTAGCCCAAACTATTAAAAGTTAATTTGGTTAATGGCTAGTGTTAATCTTATAACCAAATAAAACCCACTAACAAATAAGTGCTTACATGATGGCCACCTAGCATAAATTTTGCATGCTTGATTCTTGCATGAATGAAACCTAAGCTTGGTGTCATAAGCATACATTTTATGTTAGTGGAGGATGTAGAGAACATTCACTATAAGCTATTCTTTACAACAAAGACAAAGGTGATATCACAATAAAATCTATCAATTGTTAGGGGTTCTTTATCTTCTTCATCTTGTGTAGTGAGTGACTTAGAAAATACAAGATTTGTGTTCTTCACATAAAATCAAAGCCATCTTTACTTGAATATAGGTTATGCAAGAGTTGTGCAACATTGTCTTTATTCATTTCCATCCATTGGAGGTAGTAATTGGTCCTACACACTCAAGTTAGAAGAGAGCATCTCGCAAGCTACTTGGGTCACAAAAGAGGGAGCTTGTAGATACTCCATCTAGCTTGAAGTCAGCTTGGTATGGCTCATGTGTTTCAAGCTAGAGACTTCATATTTAGGGAGTTGGAAGCTTGTAGATTCACATCAACCAAACATAAATCTTATCAATCGTGCTACCGACATTTTGGAGTTTATAAGTATTACAAAACCTTATATAGCTTGCTTGATGATTTGTGTTGCTTTGGTTAATTAAAGATGTTGTCCATTGATGCATATATTTAGTCATGTAAGAGTTTTTATGATGTGGTCTTAGGTTTTATTGTTAGTGTAGATGTGCCCTATGGCCATTCATGTATATACACATTGTATATTTATCCCCATGACAATGAAATATTCATTTGGATCAAAGTGTTTGTCTATTTGAATATTTACCCTTAGTACAATGTTAGATAAGTTTATTATCAAGTGTTGATAATATGAGTGACAAACTTATTTAGTACATGTACTATAGATGTTCGTAGTCATAGGATTAATATATGGGTAGTATTAATCCAAAGACT
>CATIWO010566017.1:0-18773 GCA_949673435.1 Macaranga tanarius | reverse complement strand
ATGAGGAATAGAAAAAAAAAAGAAAAAATAATAATAAAAAGTAGAAAAAAAGAAAAAAAATAATGAATAGAAAAAAGAAAAAAAATAATAAAAAGCAGAAAAGAAGGAAAAATAAGTAGAAAATAAAAATTTAAAAATAAGAAATAGGAAGAAAAAAAGAAAAAAAATAATTTAAAAGAGAAAATAAAAAAAGAAAAAAAAGAGAAAAAATAAAAAAAAAAAAAGAAATGAAAAATGAGAAATAGAAATAATAAAAAAAATAATCACAACAAAAAAATGCAGCCAAACAGGGAATAAAGAAATGGACAAATTTGAAAGTTAAATAAAAAAATGGCACTCTTGAAAATACAAATGGTACTCGCGTAATTAATTAAAAAGGAGAAGATATTTTGTGTAAATAACTTTTAAAACTAATATATTTATGTAATTGTTTCTTAAAACTATACTGTTTAGATTTTGTAACTGATAAAAGCCCATATCCAACAACATCCGAACTTTTCAGGCCCAGAATATGAGGCCAACATGTGTTCTTCTTCTTCTTCGAATCTTCGGATCATATCAAATTTGAATTCAATATTCGGATCTTGAAATAGAATCGATTTCAAGCAAAAGAAAAAAAAAGTTAAAATATTGAAGCAGATTTTGTCGTTGCCGAGAATGGAAGATTATTATGGTATTGATTATCCTGGGGATGACATGGTAACAGCTCCACCGCCAACGCCGCCGGTGGAGTCAGTTGTTGATGATGACGTCATGATTGATCCAGATTATAATTCATACTTACAGATACTCGTGTCTGATAATAATGATATGGTAGCAGCTCCGCCACCTGCAACACGACTGTCTCCGGGGGAGTTCATTGATGATGATTATGATATCGGTCCGGATCATGATTTATTCTCACAGCGACTGCTTTCTGCTGTTCTTGATATTGAGTATGATATGGATGATTTGGTAGCACCTGCACCACCACGACGGCCGCGGCCGACTGTGGAGTCAGTTGTTGATGATGACTACATGATTGATCCAGATTATAATTCATACTTACAGGTACTTTCTGATAATTATGATATGGTAGCAGATCCGCCACCTGCAACACGACTGTCTCCGGTGGAGTTCATTGATGATGATTATGATATCGGTCCGGATTATTTTTTATTCTCACAGCGACTGCTTTCTAATGATCTTGATATTGAGTATGAAGTGGATGACTTGGTAGCACCTGCACCACCACCACGGGCGCCGCCGCCTGCTGCAACGCGGCTGTCTCTGGTGGAGGTGGTGGAATTTAGGAACGAGGGTTTTGCGGTGGTGTGTGCGATTTGTACTGAAGAGATTGTCGAGGGTATGATGGTAAATAGGTTGCCTTGTTCTCATCATTATCATTGTCCTTGTATTACGCCTTGGTTGAGCATTAGGAATACTTGTCCTCTTTGTCGATTTCAATTGACCTAATTTATTAATTTTGTAATGCTAGATGAACTCAATTTTGTAATGTTTCTTGTTAAGTTGGTTGATGAATTGCATACTCGAATCGTAATGCAATGTGTGTGTATGTTCTGATATGATATGGGTGATTTTTTTTCTTTTTAGGTATCTTTAAATTGGAGTGATTTAATTGGTGGGTGCATATATGTTTGAGGGAAAAAGAATGAATTAGAAGAAAGGATGATTGATATGATGCTAATTTCTAATCTCTTGTTGTAATGTTGCATAGATGGATTGATTGATTATAGTAGCTGCTGCATTCTTCTTGTTGTTGTTGTCATGAAGGGAAGATACCATTTAGTATCTACGTTAATGTGTGCATCTATGGCTGAAGATTTTCTTGACTTTCATAAGATGTGTTCGTAGTCAGTTGTTAACTGATACTGAATTCTTCTTTGATTCTGCTATAAAATTGAATCAGATTTGTTCCAGCATTAGCTTGTTTATCCATTATAGATCTTTAAATATCTCATGTCTGAAGGGATTTCTTGTTGAGAATTGTACCAATCCTTTGTGCAAAAGAAATGGCATAACATGTTTACAACAATATAACATAAACATGTTCTATTTAGCAATTTCTGAGCAGGAACATGGCAGCCATAAGTTCATAAGAGTATATATTTACGCCTGAGCTATATTTGGAATGAGATTTTGAGTAAATGGTATATCTGTCGTGGATCAAAATTTTCTATACATGCTATAAACCTAAGTTGTTATCCAGAATCAGGGTGTAATGCATCATTGTGTTCTGTGCGCATCACAGGGATATGAATAGTTAATAGCATTTCATGGCTATCCTGCATTTTGTTGATATTGAAGCAATTCTGCATTTGTATACCTCTTGCTTGCTGCCATTTATAGAACTATAAAGCTCAAGTTATCAATTACTTTTTTTTTTTTTTTCTGGTTCATATCCTGGATTTTGAAGTGTGTTTTTATCACAGAACTGAGGACTCTTACATAGTGGCAGCATGTTTAAGAATCTATCTCAAAAGAAATGCCAAATTAATGTGCTTTAAGCTGTGCGTAATCTTCTAACTTTTACTGGCAGACGGCCCAAGTGCTATTGTTTAAATGGTCCATGTGTAGGCAGTCATTGGTAATGACACACTTGACTGGGTAGCAAAATCCACCATCATCCAGCTTAATAAGGTTAAAAGGAGACAAGAGGAAGATTTAGTGATGGTTGTGCAATTTGAATTGAAGAATCTGTGAAAGGAGTAATGTTAAATAGGTTACTTTCTTCTCATAATTATCATGGACATTGTATCTTGCCTCGTTTCATCAAGAGAAACACTTGCCTTAAGTAGTATTTGTAGGAGTAAATATATCGCATGTAGGGTAGTCAAATGGTAAATTTTCTTTTTTATATCGAAATATCACAATTTTTTTTTGAGAATAAAATATCGCAAATTTAATTTCTTGAGAAACACTTGTATTGAGTGATACTAATAATAGTAGTTACATGCCTACATTGAAGGTTGACTAGCTAACTGTTAATTTTTTTTTTTATAATAGTCAAAGATTATGAGTTCAACTTGTGATTACCATATGAAACTTCCATTCTAATTTTTTTTTTAAAAAATTATTAGCAGTTGTTGGTAGTGATACTACAAATAACAAATATTAATTAAATAAATAAAATTACTTTGATATGTTTACATTAAATCAATCAGATAAATTTGTGTGATGTATCACTCATTATAAAATAAATTATCTCGTATAAAAATGACAATTTTCACTAATATATATGTTATATTAAAGCACAAAATGAAAAAATGTCAACAAAAACATCATAAATTATGGGTTGGGGAATAGGAAGAAAAGATATCAAATCTAATTTTTCAGTGAGTTGCCATGAATTTATGTGCTATGATTTGTGAGATTAACGAACATCTATTAGTGGTGGAAGTTGAGGAGGGTCTTTATTTTTTTCTTCAAAAAAAAAATGTGTTGATGATGACAATGGTGATAAATAAATATTTTCTGGAGTTACAGTTATTTTACCCACCCACTTCTCCCACCATTTTTTTTCCTTTCTAAACATTAGTTAATTGGAAGTTACATCACTAATAAAATCAAAACCAACTCAAAAAAAATTTTAAAAATGAGAAAATTGCAAACAAACAAAAAATCATGTCATTTTCACATATGGAAGAGGGAGCCTTATATATGGTTCTCATGGTGTCCACAAAAGCAATTATCAAAGCACCCATCAAAAACAAATTAAATAAATAATTTTTTCTAGAAAAAAAAAAAGATACATATAGTCATATAGATGTGGCCTTTGGCTTAACATTTATTTCTCATTCAAATAGATTATTTTTTTGGGGGGTTAATTTAATGGTGTGGGGGCATATAATTATTACTTCAATCATTTTGAAGTTGAAAATGATGGCCCAAGAGGGCAAGATGTTACAATGGTGCACCACCCCTACCCATTGGCTTTGTTTTTATTTATTTTTACATGATTCTTTTGTTATTTTTAGTTACAACTTGTCTTAACAAGCCTACCCTCCACCTTTCCTTGCTCAAGCCAATGCCAATGCCAACTTTTATCCCCAAGCATGCTTCTTTCTTCCCTATTATTGACTCTTTCTTGCTTGCTTAATTATAATGTGTGTTTATACATCTGTAGCAAATAATTTTGAAACATATAAGTTTTTATACAATAAAAACTTTCAACTTTACATGATAAATAAGACAAATAGTGTGTCTGGACTTTTTATAACCAAACATAAAAATTACCCGATATCTATTCTAATAATTATATTAATAATTTAATTTGCTCATTACCAAAACAAGAAAACACAATTATAATTTTTTTAATAAATTTTTAAAATCTTCTAATAACGATGTTATATTATTATTTTATATAGAGTGAAAACCCTTTAAAAAGGAATATTATGTTACTAGAATGTATTAATCAAATTAATATTTGTCCTTTTAACTTTCAGTAGTTATCATAGAAAATAGCTAAACACATATAATGTTTCTTTAACTTTCAATTTTTTAAAGAATTTTTGGTCTAAATTATGTTATTGAGAAATTAAAATCAACCAACTGATTATCATACTTGTTTGTTGATTTAAGATTCAGTAAATCACTACATCCTTTGAAATTTGAATTCGTAAAGATTGAATTGATAACCCCAGTTGCATGTATTAACTATATTCATGTATACTAATCTTGTGCCAAAATAAGTTCAATTGTTATACAAATTGATAATAACAATAGAAAAAAGAAGAAAATAAAAATAGGACTAAAAGTCTATTACAATATTGCAAAATGTAGGCTTAAATTTTGGACACGAGTGCCTGAAAAAAAAAGAAAAAAAAGCTATTCTAATCTTAAAAGAACATAAAGCTATTTATAGACCAAACATAAAAATTATGTAGGCAAAGCAACTAAAAAAACTTCCAACGCATATAGAATTGGTTCCAACCATTAGGAAAGTGGACAATAATTTAGCTGTGAAAGGTTCATCCAATACAATCACATGGCTTGATTAGACCAATTCTTGTTTTCTTCTTCAATTTTGTCCCCAAATGACTTTTTTTTCTTTTTTGAAAGCATGATATGAAACTTTGGTCAACACACTTAGGATTATAAACATTAAATGGAAAATGTAATGATTTGGCTTTGGGGGTATATGAAGAGGAAAATAAAAAACAAAATCGTATTGTAAATAGGAGAGTAGAACATAGACAAGAAACAAATTGCAGAGTAAATTGTCTATGGTGAGGGGTACATATCGCAGCAATTTGTACATGTTAAGTATAATATGGGGTAAAATATTCATCATTACTTTTCGATAATTTTGGGAATGTTTTCATCATGCATATGATGGAGTGGGAAAAGGGTTTGCCCCATGATTGGAAATTTGTAAGATATTATATATATTTTTTAAATACTTTTGATGAAAATTTAAATGTTAACATCCATTCTTTCAATGAATTTTTATTATAAGTTTTTACAATTGTATATACGAAGGTAAATTTGAAGATCATTATAATAATAAAGTGGAGACAAGTCTTTAAGATTTTATAAAGGGTGTCAGAATTAATTCAATGGAATATATATATATATCACAATACATCCAAGGATAAAGATAAATGACGGGGACGCGCGCAGAGACGTGAACAGTCACGTCTCTGTGCGCGTCATTTTACTGAAATGCTCCTGTGAAAAAAAAAATTTCCCCTAAAAATATGGGGTGCAAAAAAGTAATTTATCTCTCCAAATGTTTTGTCGTGACTCTCCACATAACAGTCGCGCGGAGAGTCACGTATCACTATCTTACATCCAATTAAGTATATCATTTCATTGAATAGGTAACAAACTTTTTTTTTTATTTATTAATTAGAGACGGGATGATTTAATCTTTAGGGAAATTTTGGAAAAAATGGGAGGAGGGGAATTCAAAACCCCACCCTCTGTTAAGGATGTCCACTTATCGATCCATTAGGCTACTAAGGCCAGACAATAGGTAACAATTAAACTTACTTGTGCACACCACCAAAAATCCTGCATTTTATTTTTGGCAACGTCCATTCGGTTGTTTTTACATATTTTTATTGTTTAGCTTAATACATATGTTATTTTCTTAATTTATCGTATTTTACTATTTTTTATTTATATAACATTTAAACATTTCAGTCAATTAAAAATAAAGTTTATAAACACTTTTTAGTATCATTTGAGATATCTATATTATTTTCTTTTATTAGTTGAAGTAAAATTATATAAACACGTAAACTAGTCAAAAAATTTTGAAATTATATTTTAAACTAGTTTTAGTATTTCAATAGTCAGTTTCTAAGTTCAGAAATAAACTGATAATAATTATCAAATTTAGAAACAGCCTATATACTAAGCCAAAAATCTATGAGCATTTCATATATATGATAATTAAGTGCATTCATGCACATTACTGTTAATCCTTTAGATGAGCAAAAAAGAAAAAAAAATCATATTAATAAAATTTTGTGTGCAAATGCATATATACAGGTTAAATTAGGGTACGTATCACTTAGTGTATATAAATTTTCCCATGTATTTTTAAGAAATAGTATGATAGCAATTTGGCTTTTTGTTTGACCCCATTTCACTTGTTAACTTCTTTTCTTTGTACGTTTTAACACTTCTTTTTAAGGATTTTTTCTTTTATTTTGATGTTTTTAACTCGAATTAAGTGTAAAACATCCAAAAATAAAATAAAAGACTATAAAGGAAAATAATGAAGTAAATTAGTTTTGTAGTTAGAAAGAGTTTTAAGTGATAAAAAAAAAAAACTTAAAGTGCATAATGGGTCAATAAAATATAAATTTAAATATTATATGAAACAAAAGTTAAAAGAATGAAAATATAATAAGCTAGTAAAACAAAAGTTTAAGTAAAATTTATATACAATTTATTTGTATTAGCAAGGCCAATACAAATTCTTGAAATCCTATCTTTTTATCCTATGCTTATGTTACATAAAAATTCAAGTTTATTAACAGAAATCTTTGAAATTCACCCGAAGAAGAGTCAAAAAATTTCATAATGTTAATTTCTTTTATAATTTTTTCTTTAGCTTAATGGCAAACATTTCATTTTTTAAGGAGAAAATGTACCATTATAGTACTAGAACAAATAGGTCTTATATTTTTTAGGTGACAAATACGAATGGCCGTATATTAAAAACACATGCTTCTCAAAATTACACACGTTGAGACATCTAAGAGGTTTCATTCTCCTTTTCCTAAATTTTAAATTAAAATAAGTATTTACTATTTTTTAATTCCTTTTTTTTTTTTTGTTTATAAAAACAAACCAATAAAAATAATACAAGGGGCTAATTACTGGCCTTGTTCTAGAAAAAGATTATTATAATGGTAATTATTTTTACTATTATTAATATGTTAAAAAAAAAAAAAACTGATTAGACTTCCATATCGTGCTTTATTGTTATTATTCAGTTTGTGTGCTATCTTACACACACACATGCGCGCGTTTTCGGCTAATATGATTAAGAAGATATTCATATAGCATACGCACAGGCACGCGCATATATATATAATTTTCAGCTAATATGATTAAGAAGATACCCATATAGCATACCTATGACTTTACATCATAATTAAATTTGAGTATAATATATTTATTATTTATACACAAATGATCAGAGAAGACATCACTGTACAAATAAATTTCAGTGTATAAAAAATCATTTAAGAAAATTTGAGAATTCATTGAACTTCAAAAAATGAAGTACAATCTCTAGCAATATTCTTATGACAAAAAATATGGATTATTTGATTCGAATATCGTGACAACCATGTGCTTTAAGGGCTTTTATTCTTATTACAAAGAATATGGATCATCTGATTCGAATCTCGTGACAACCACTTGCTTCAAGGGTTTATAGCTTGATTTTGAAACAATTTGATAAACACTTTGATGATTTTGTAGAATTTGAAAATTACCTTGATGATCTTGTAGGAATTTAAAAATTACCTTGATGATCTTGTAGAAAATGAAAAACACCTTGACTTTATAGCTTGATTTTGAAACAATTTGATGAACAACTTGATGATTTTGTAGAAATTGAAAATCCTCTTGATGATCTTGTAGAAATTTGAAAATCACTTTGATGATCTTATAGAACTTGAAAAATACCTTAATGATCTTGTAGAAAGAGAATTTGTGAAGAACAACACCTTAGTGATAAATTTAAATGAAGAATACCTTGGTGTAGAGAATTTTAAATGTAATTTTGACAGAAATTTAGTACGTATATTGTCTATGATTTGAAGTATGGGATAAACCTCTATTTATAGACATCTTGTAGAAATAATATAGATGTTATGAAATTTCATAACTCTAGTGTTAGGATTGAACTACCTTTGATGTAATTTGATTGTCTTAATTATATCATTATTTAAATAAATAATATTTTTAATTATTATCTATTATTATTATCTTAATGACATATTTAAAATAATTTAATTGGTCATTAAAATAATTTAATTAAGATAATAAATCAAATTTTTTTATTGGTCCAAAACTTTTTAATAAATTTATTAGACTAAAATATATATTAATCTAATAAATTATTTAATAGACCGAAAATATTTTATTAATCTAAAAAAGTAATTTATGAAAATTTAAATTTCTACAATCACATTTATCAATTTGTTTTTTCAAACTTACAAAGTTAATATTACTAACAGATACTGATGTCTGTATGGTGAAGTAATAGAATGCAAAAAGTATATATTTATAACAATATTGGTCAAAATTTCAAAATGGTTGTAAATTGAAAAAAAAAAAAGATATATATGCGTGTGTGTATATATATATAACAAAATAATTAACAAAAGAAAAAAAAAATACTACAATTTCACATAAAGGCAAAGAAATTTTTGAATTGATTTAACTTTATATATTCATAATTCTTTTTTTAAAATAAGTTAATGTAATAATAATAAAAATAAAAAAAATAGTTAATATATAGAAAATGAGACACAAATTCTACTGTATAGATGGATAATCAAAGACAGTCCATACCGCAACAGCACCAACAAAAAATGGTAGGAGACAATGTTGGTGACCAAATTTCGATTCACCTTTATTAAAATTAATAATTTAATAACAGTAGCAGCAATACCAACTTAATCCTTTATATATTTTCCACAATTTTGTTAGTGCTTAGTGGATTAAGACCTTATTATAATTTTACAAAGTACGTAAGCAGCAATTAATGGCACTAATGGGTGAGTTAGTCTTACTCTAAAATGCACCAACAGATATTAAATAATTAAACCTTGCACAAAAGATGATAAATTTAATAATGGACTAAACAATATGCATCAGTTAATTAATTAATTATACCATAAATTGGACTTAAAAATAAGGTCAATTTTTATTAATATATAAACAAAGGTGCATCAGAAAAGTTGAAAACATCATGTATAAATGATAAAATATAAGTGCATAAAAATGGAGAAATGATTATGCGTTTATCCTCTATTAGCCAATCTCCAAAGATCTCAAATGTGAGAAGTGCACCAATTAAAAAGACTATTAAACATGAAATCAATTCTTTTGTCAAACATCTATGATCACTTAACTAGATTTCAAGAGATATGTGAATTAAACACTGGGCAGTCCAATACTCCATATTATGTAGATTATAATGATTTTTAAAGTTGATAATAATTATAAATAAAACTACTTTAAAAGTAAAGAAAAATGCATTTTTTTTAAGTAAAAAGAGAAAGAAGATGATGCTATAGCAAAAGAAAAGGAAAGGATAAGGAGATGAAAGTATAAAGACTCATCAAAGTACAAAAAAAAGAAAAGAAAAGATGAATGAATAGTCATATAATCATAAAATTATGAACAAAACAAAAATCATGAGCACATGAATGTAGAGAATCAAGAATGCAGAAAATAATCTTGATATAGCTAGCTATCATAGTAGATCCAAAATTTTTCTAAATGAAAAATTTTGTGATGGATAGCTAGAAAAGCTTTTCCCTTGCATCATAATCCAACAAAATTTGTCAAGGTTGGCTTAGTGGGGTGCATAAAATATGCAAGTCACAAGTACCTCAATCTTGCAAAGCCACCCTCTTTATGGGCGTGGGTACCTGATGGAAAAAGCCTTCAAAGGGGAACATCTAGATCAAATCCAACAAAATAACCTAATATTAATTTTTTTCGGTTGAAACGTCTAATTGATACAAGCTGCACCAGTTAAAAAAAAAAAAAAAAGCTGCACAATTTAAAAAAATGATTAATCGTTATTTTATTTCTATTTTGAATTTAAACTAGATACATTAATATTAAAATAATAACAAATCTTGTCCCATGCCATTTTTTCAATTTAAATCATTTATTCATAATGGCAACATATACTAATACAACAGAGACTAGACTTAGCCGGTCTTTAAAATTTACATTAGTTTCCTAAACTTTAACTGATACAGTTTAGTTCAACATGAATAAAATCACTCCGACAACTAATTTAAAATAATTATATATACAATAACTCGAATTCTCATCAACTCCTTCAACCTATTGTTGGTAAATTAACTAAATTTTAAACATGGTAAAAAGGATACTAAATTTCATGTAAGATAGGGCAAGATTGCCGTAGAAAGAGAGCAATTATTTAGGGCGGTTGAATTGAAAGGCTAAGCAATAGGGTGTTGAGATTGTGCACTAGGCACCCCACGCGAGTTTGTTCGGCTCCGGCCCCAGCCCCAGCCCCCAGTTGTGACATGCATTCATAAAAAAAGAAAAAGAATAGTGAACAAAGGCTGAGGTTTTGGCTCTGTGTTGTGGCTGCTGCTGCCTGTGTTGTGACACTATTGTTTTTTTCTTTTTGGGTGCCCATAAAAAGTTAAAGGCAGTCAAATCAAGTACCCTTCCGTGCAATACCCAAACCTTTATTCTAGGAATATGTTTCTACCTGATAAAAATTTTAGTTCCCAAATTAACCTATGTATGCTTGTCACTGTGACTAAAAATGCCAAGGTAATTTTGGGTTTCAAAGAAGGGCTAAGGAGATTGATTTAAGAGGGAGGCTGAGCCTGATATGATGATAAGATATGTAGGGTTGGTGAAAGGGTAAGTGAAAGATTTGTTCTTTTAATCATTTCCTTAAACTTTGATGAGAAAATACTACTAAAGAATATATAAAAGGATTTCAATCGTGTACTCATTCAACTTCAATGATTTTCGATATTTGGTTAAAGTTTTCCGTGAGTAAAATAACTTGTCTAAGAGCGGTTTGCTTCAACTTAACCATAAAGGTATAATTAAGTTAAACTAAATGAAAAAAAATTTATTAAATTTAAATTTAACTTCCTTTTAAAATATAAAATTCAAAACTTGATTTGAGGCATACATAATTTAGTTGAATAATTTTTATATTCAATGACGACTTTGATTAAACTCCAATAATTATATAAAATTATTCTGCCCAAAAAAAAAAATAATTATATAAAATTATAAAATACATATATTTTAAAACAATTGAAGTTGACCTTATTTTCAAAGATATTTATATAATATTAAAACGAAATAATAAATATGTAAAATTTCAATTTTAATTAGGCAAAACCAACAAGTCTGGTGAACACATCAGCCAACTTGAGTAGCTTAAGCTCAAACTCATAATCAATTACTACCATATTAAGTGTCAAATTTTTTTGAGTTAATCTCAAAGTAACTACACCATTGCTTAATCACATAACAATATGAAGAATAATGAACTTTTGAATACCTTCTTGATTTTCTTTGAATAATTACCATTATATAATTGGGGGAGGAGTGAAAGTGGGACTTGGATACCAAGATCCTATCCCAACATCAACAAAGGCTCACCCATTTTATAAAATATTTTTCCAGTTTAGTGCAAGGGTAAGGGTAAACACACACACACACACAAATTTCCCCTTTTATTTCTGTAAAGGGACTGTTTTCACACCTCAAATTTATAATCTCAAAATCATCAAAGGAACAAAATTGCCAACACAATATTCTGCAATGTAGTTTTGCATTTGTCCTTCAAACATACATGAATGAGAGGGCGGCACATTTTGGTCTCTCGTCAAATCATGGTCCATTATTGAGATTGTTGGAACTTTGTTTTTTCTTTAAAAAAAGATGTTATAACTATGATTTGCTTTATTATTTGAAATGCAACTTTTTTTTTTTGGCTTTCATTGGTGGCTCAAAACTTGATAAATTTTTTTTGCATTTAAAGAAAAATCTAAGACATTTTCTAAAGAAATAACTTGCTATATTGTCTTGCATATGTTTTCACATATTTTTGCAAACTTAAGAACCTTCAAGCAGACAAAGTCACAAAGAATTACTTTCTTTTTATTGATAGTAAAACAAAGTTACTTTGAACATTTCCATTAACATAAGTCTATAAAATTTACAATAAATCAAGTGCAAATACCAGCCAGTAGTATCAACTGATTCATTGAGTGAGATAACAGCCTAAAATAGAGTAGGATTACGTACACTAAAATTTTCAAAAGAATCACTTGACTAGTAATTAATTGCCAAATTCACGTCACATAATATAAGGGTTAAAAGTTGAATTTGTAACATCCTCCCTTACAAAAATGTTTTATATATAAAAAAAAACAAAACAAAAATATTCTGAAACTTAGTAAACTAATAAATTTGCGCACCCAAAAAGCCAGTTGATGCCCACGTCAACAATTGCATATAATCATGGGATTATGGCATAGAACTCTACTTACAGTTAAGTACATTATTGTTCTAATCAATAATCACAGTGAACACAACTAATGAAGGATGGTGTCACAACTTCCTTTTAGTACATAGTATAGACAATGTCACCATTTATAAATTAAAGAAAGACAACATGGGACATAAAGTTTTCTAATGCAAGCACTTCATATAGCCCTTTCACTATCCTTAATCTTAGTAATAACTGGGGGAGTAGCAATTACTAGACAGATATTTCCATCTACATATAACCTATAAGCACATAAAATGGACATGTCATGATTGATTAGGGATGTATACTAAATGGATTTGTATGATAATTTAAATAAACACAAACATTAAAATTAAAAAGAAAAGATACGGGGCTGTGGATTGAAGCTAATACAGAAGTTTAATTTAAGAGTTATTTACCCCTCATCATAACCAGCCAGATTGCCACCTCTCAAGGCAATTAAACCATTCATCAAATATGAGAAAATCTGCCCTTTTTGTAGGACGGGCAAGTTCTTGGTAAAATCAAGGCATAATTCTTCTGCAGCTCCCTGTATTTGTTATTTTTTATCAGTTTGATCCTTTCACTTATAGTTTTGCCATTTTAACACTTGAACTTGCTTAAAATGCAATTTTTAAACCCCATGTCATCACGTGTGACATGAAATAAAGAATTAACATGTGTCACATTTTAAGAGTTTAACTGACCAAAACATACAAGTAGAAGTGTCAAACTAATAAAAAGTAGAAAGTACAGGAGGTAGTAGATATTTAGGGTTATTTACACCCACGGTACCCAACTTTCACAGATGATCCCACTATAATACCCAACTTTCATTTCGTCACTTAAAACCTCCCAACCTTTCATTTTGGTCCCACAAAAGTACCTGATGTCATAATTCGGCCATCGGCGCTGATGTGGCCTCCACGTGGAAGCTGACATGTCACAAAAAGTAATTTTTTTTTAAAAAAAACCAAGCCAATTAAGGCTAGCCACGTAGGCGGTGACGTGGCCCTCTCTCTTCTCTTCCCCCCTTTGTGCTTCCGAGAGAAGCTAAACATAGTTTGGCTTCCTAATTTGAAAAAAAGAAAGTTTAACCTACCTCTTGCAGATCTAAACTAAACCCAAACACAGATATATCATTCCATTGCACTCCACAGATTTAAAACAAAATCAAACCTTCTTTACTCGAATCGCACCATCAATAATTAAAGCCTTCTCATCTAATCTCAGTAAGTTCTCTATTTTCTTTGAGACTCTTCTGCATGGAAGAACTTTTTCATTTGTTTTTTGCTTTGCATGGTGGCTTAAAAGAACTTTTCAATGCTGACAGAGACTAAATGTTTATTGTTTATGATTTTTTGATAAAGACAAAGCTTGGTGGTGGGGTTGGACTAGAAGCAGCAAACATAGTTTTGGTGGGGTCTACTTGTTGTGATGGAGATAAGAGATCCAGGTACTCCATTTTATTTTATATGCCTTATATATGTGCTAAACCGTACACTGTGAAGCAAAAGTATTATTTTTTATTCAAACTTATTGGGATTCTTTAATGGTAGTAAATTTTTTTATAGTTTTGGTTGAGGTTGGTATGGATGCATGTTGTTTATTTGCTGAATTTAAAATGGTTATTGTTGATGTTATTTAATGCATGAGTTTGCTAAAAAAACCAACCATATTCATTATTTCATTACTTGAACAGACCCACCTGGTGAATTTTTTGAAGTGCATTTGCACTATAGGGGACAATTTGGTGAGTGGGGGTATTTTGACGGGGAAATTGATCATGAGCTATTTGAAATTGACAGCATTTCTTTGGTAAGGATAGATGTGTGGGCTAAAAAAAAAAGGTCAATATGGTGCTATAATGTATTATTGGAGACATTCTGATAAGGATTACAAGTTAGGTTTAAAAAGATTGGAAAATGATGCATCAGTGTTTGAAATGGCATTATATGCAATTGATGCGGGAGAGGTTGATGTTTATGTGAGGCATTTAAATGAAGATGAGCTATAGTAGATTATAAATCCTTGTTCTGTTATGATTGAAGAAATTACGAAGGAGAATGATGATGGAGATATGCTAAGGGAGCTGCATGGTAGTAGAAGTAATGTGGAACATGAAATGGCATCTGGTAGGAAACAAAAGGGAAATTATGTATACACAATTAAGTACCTTAACAATGATGAAGGAAACAATCCTTCATTTGTGGACTTAGAAGATAATGTGGGAAATTTGGTTGGAGAGGCAGAGGATGGGGATGAAGGAAAGAAAGCAGGTTTTGGTGAATCAGAGGCACAATCATTCACCCAAGCAGAGACAGAAGGAGAAGCAGAGGGTGAGGAAACACAACAGAGGGCAGATTGTAATGCACATGATGATGTGGAGGGGATTGGTGAAGAAGATATCTTAGTGACTGAGCAAGAAAGGGCAAATAATTTCATCGATCCTGAATATGATATAGTCAATGGAGATGAGGATTTGATTGATGTGCTTAGAGAAATAGGACAACTAAAAGGTGCCTCTAAAAATGCAGCAAATGTAGATGTTGAGGTTGATACAAAAAATGAAGATGTTAATGCACAAAATGAAGATGCAGCAGAAAATGAAGATGTTCACACTGCAAATGTTGAAGGAATTGAGGGATCAAGTCCTGGTAAGAGGAAGGCAAAAAAGAAGGGTAAAAAAAGAGATGTTGGAAGACCAAAATCAAAAGGAATTCATATAAACTCTGGTGGGGTTGATGCAACAATGCGAGTTGGGGATAATAAAGTAGAATCTAATTATGCTACCTCTAATGAGCTTCAAACAGCATCAGAATCTGATGGAGAAGAATTGGGGACAGTGAAAAAGGTTAGATTCCCCAATTTTAATGCTGAAAGGGATATGAAAGATCCAAAAAATTGGGATGCTTTTTAAAAATAAAGAGGAGTTCAAAGAGGCATGTAAGCAATAGGGAATCAGACATAGATTCCAATTGCATTTTCCTAAGAATAATAAGATAAAAGTAAGGTGTGAATGTTATGATAGCTGCGGATTTTGGATATATGCTTGTAAATATAACAAGCATGACGGAGATGATTTGACTTTTCAAGTTAGAACTATAAAGATGAAGCATACATATGCAAAAAAATATGGTAATTTTCACCTGACATCACAGTGGATTGCTCAACACTACTTGGAAGAGTTTAGGTGTGATCCAACTTGGAAAATCACTTCTATTATAGCAAGGGTGAAAAAAGAAATGAAATTGAGAATATCTAAAATGAAGGCATGGAGGGCAAGAGATTATGCTTTAAAGCAGATTAATGGGGATGAAAATGAGCAATATTCAAGGCTGTATGACTACAGAAAAGAGTTGCTTAGAACAAATCCAGGAAGCACAGTTGAATTCAAGGAAGAAAAAGGTGTATTTGAGGGGATGTATGTATGCTTAGCAGGTTTAAAAATGGCATTCAAATCAGGCTGTAGGCCAATTGTTTACCTCGATGGATGCTGGCTTAAAGGAACATTTGGGGGTCAGTTGTTTGCTGCAACAACAATTGATCCTAATGATTGCATACTTCCAATAGCATGGGCAGCTGTGAACATAGAAAGTACTGATACGTGGTCCTGGTTTCTTCACTTGCTTCAACAATATCTTGAAATGTGAAATTCCTACCATTGGGTGTTTATGTCAGACAAACAGAAGGTGAATAACTAATCTTTCACCTTTTTTTGATATTATTTTACTATTATGCATTATCCAATAACACTTACTTATGGTGCTTTGTTATAGGGATTAAAAAGAGCTGTTCATGACTTGTTTCCTCATTCTAAGTATAGGCTATGTGTTAGACATATGTGGACCAATTTAAGGTCCAAGTTCAAGATGGGGATTTCAAGCAGAAATAAGGAGCTCAAAGACTGGATTTGGAATGCTGCAAGGGCTACATTTAAGGTCAAGTTACAGTACTGGTTGGAGAAAATTGTAGAAAAGTACCTTGATGCATCTGAGTGGCTTAAAGAGAGGCCTTGTGAGGAGTGGAGCAGAGCTTGTTTCAGTCCAACAGCAAAATGTGACATTTTGCTTAATAATCTAAGTGAGTGCTTTAACAATGATGGAGATGATACGATCTCAGCTGATGAAGAGAATTAATAGTAAATAAGTGTGGGGCAAAAAAATTAAAGGGGAATTGTGCCCTAAGATCAAGAAGAAGTTATCAGCATATAAAAATGAGTCCGACAATTACACAACAGAATTTGCAGGCTCAGCAAGAGTTCATGTATCAGGACCTAATGGTCAATTTATTGTTGACAATGAAAGAAGACCTATGCCTGTAGGAGATGGGATCTCACAGGCATTCCATGTATGCATGCCTGCTGTTGTATAATGGAAAATAACGAAGAACCAGAGAAGTATGTTGATGTATGCTACTCAAAAGAAACATATTAAAAAGTTTATAATTATGTAATTAACCCAATTAATAGACCTAGCATGTGGGAAAAGGAGCAAAATGCACCTGGAATATTTATTGCCCCTTCCCCAGTGAAGAAAAAATGAGGAAGAAAGGCCACAACAAGAAGAAAAGAAGCAGAAAAAATTGAGAAAGCAGCAGCAGATAAGAATTCAAAGCGAAAATTAGTTCAAAAGATGAAATTAAAGGAAAAGGGGGTGGTCATAGTCAAATGCAGTGTCTGTGGACAGTTGGGACATAATAAGAGGCTCCATAAATCTAATGGCAGCTCTGTTACATCGAATGCAAATGATGTAAGTCACTTTTATTTAACTTTGTTATATTCTTCTTATCTTTTAAAATAACATGTCTACTGCTGTGATGGTGTGTTGAAGTTTTTATTTTTTATGTTGATTAAATATTTAGCCACATGAAAGCACAACAACTGATGCACCTCCAATTATTGTGCAATGGATGATGGATGTAAGATATTTTCTTTTCAGATGATTATGTTGATTTAAGTGAATGCAGGCAACATTGAAATTATTTTAAGTTTGCTTTTGATGTTGCAGGGAAATAGTACTATTACTGGAGTCAGGAACGATGCCTCACAATCTTTTCCATTTGATAATATTTATGTATGTTGATGATTAAGTGAATGGATTTATGATGTTTAATAACACCTTATGCTTTAATGTTGTTAATAATATGTTGTTAATTCTGTTTTTATTAGGAATCTCAAGCAAGCACCATCTCACAAGCAATGGGATCAACACCTTTAAATGTGCAATGCCCAAGCCAATGTGAACATGCAATTGATCCACCACAAGCACTAGAGAGAAAGAAAAGGTCACAACCAATTGCAAAAGATGTGCCTTCCAGATATATGGACCACCTCAAAAAATCCAAAAAATGAGCATTATGTGGTTTTATGTTTGGATTGAATAGTGTCAGCTAGTAGCTAGAACACTAATCCATTTTGGATATAATTTTGTTGCTTTTAACTTTGTCAATGTTATGGTTATGTTTATACTTGTTTAAAGCAGGGTTTAGGTGACTTTATTTTAGGCATTCCACATTGAAACAAAAACATATGATGTCGTAGTTTCAAAATTGGAATGTTTGCTTTTTACTCATAATACTTTTGCTTTAATATATAACATCATATTTCTAGTGTTTTATTGGTCATATTCATACACTTTGCCTACTCCATACAGGGCTATTATTTGTTTTGATAAAACACAACAACAATGGTCAACTTTGCTTTAATATATAGGAGTATATTTCTGGTCTTTTCTTGGTCATAGTCGTATGCTTTGTCTACTCCATATAGGGCTATTATTTGTGGACAGTTCAAACACAACAACAATGATCAATTTTGGAAGCTAATGTTCATTACATTAATATAACCAAAATTACAAATATCCAGTTCAAATGGATTTGCCAAAACGCATGTAAAATATCAAAATGACAAAATGCTACAACTGGACATACCATACACTTCTTCTTTTGCATTACTAAGGTTTCATTTTAATGGCCATCTACCATTTACTGTAAATCAATATTAAATTCCTAAACACCTCAGAAACCATAT
>CATIWO010565953.1:0-39568 GCA_949673435.1 Macaranga tanarius | reverse complement strand
TGTTGTTGGTATGTGTTTCATTATGCATGTTAAGCTATGTAAGAGTGCATGTGATATGATCTATGGGCATGGAAATGTATTGTGTTAATGCAAATGTTGCATGCAATGAAAAATTTTTAAATTCCGCACTTTCATTGTTCTCAACACATACTTTCCTTTAGATGGCAAGTTCTTGACAAAAGGCATGTATAGCTTTAAGCTCTGCTTGCGCTTAAAAAGAAAAATATAAACAGGATAAACCAAATTGTGGTGTTGGCATCCTCTTTGTCATCATGTTATTATGAGTGGTAATAAGAAGAAGAAGCCATGGAAACTGATCAAGACAGTGAAGGGGAGGAAGAAGAAGAAGATTGTCCACGTCATCAAGTCAAAATGAGCTAACTTACAAATTGACGGCCACGTCACCATCTTCCATCAGTTTTGACGGTCGATGACCAACGGTGAAAGTTTTAAAATTTTATGAACTCAATTGAAAATTTTTGGACTTATAGGACTTAATTGAAAATTTCATATAACTTTTAGGACTACTAGTGTCATTATCCCATAAAATTATGAAAAAACATGAGTGTTCAATTTGCACACTCAGGCCAAATAAACGGCACTTGGATTTTTTTATCTGGATTATAACATACATACATAACTACAAATGAGACGAACTGTTTACGAACTATTCAAAACTGAAATCCATAGAAATTAATTTGAACTCATAAATTAAAATTTATTTAATAAATAAGCTGAGTTTAAACTATACAAAATTAATAGCTTATAAACCATAAGTGATATATTGAACTCAGTTTGATAATAAATACACTAAGTTTGAGCTAGCTAAACCTCCATTTCGCTTGGCTAATTTACATCCTTATATGCATATATCAGTGAAATTTTTTTATGTACTAAAATGTTGATGTGATATTAATATCATATTATTACTACTGGTGATATGAAAAGAAATGGAACCGGATCAAAACAAGATAAAACAAGCCAACATGCAAGCCGGTAGCCAGGGAAAAAAATGCATTTAAAATTTAATAAAAAGAACACACATAAGTAATTAATTTACCGCAAATTGAGTTCCTAAAGATTGAACAAAATCATAGTCCCAGATAGAAGGTTGATAATTGGCAGATCTCCTCACCACTGTAGATTCACAAGCAGCATTGTTGGTTGATGTATACTGGCTAAGAGACATTCTTCTAGAGCTAGAAAATCAGAAGATTTTTTCAGATTGTTAGATTCTTTGAATTATAGATCGACCTCCACCCCAAGCCTTTATACACAGAGAGGTCTTGGACTCTATATGGTGATAAAAATAATATCATATATTCATTTATTATAAATCTAATCATGGTTTTCTAAAGAACACATGCCTTAATTAGCTTTTTTTGGCTCACTGATATAAAAAATTCAAACGTTTGCGACCATTTGTAATTTTATTCCAACTTTTTAATTTTGACAAAAATGTTTCAATTTTATTAGTCAGTTGGCACTTTTAGTATAAATAAATATTTAGTCAAAATCAAATAAAAGATGTTGTATAACATAAACAAAATGTCAAATTTATCCTATATTATAAAATCCATAAAGGCCTATTGGCATAAAAAACTCAAATGTTTATGTCTTTGATAAATTTATTCCATTTTTAATTTTTTAAAAAATTCACTTTAAAATCATTTGTTAAAAATTTAATAAAAAAGGATAACATAATAATTAAAAAATTAAATTTACATGTGATAGAGTTTTAAATTTATGATTGACTATTGTTTTAATAAATTTTTAAAAATTATACGTGTGTAATAAAATATGACAAAATTTCTTTACATTTTAAAATTAGATATTTTCAACTACTTTCAAATAAATAGTATGAAATAATATAAAATTTCAAATTATCTAAAAATATAATTTTTATATTAAAAATATTTTAATTTTAAAATTATTATAATGAAAACCATTTATGAATTTAACAATTTCTTAATAGTAAATTATTTATTTTATTATTGTGTTTATTTTTATTTAATTTTAAATATATAATTATATATATTATTAATAATAAATTAGTTAAATTAAAATATTTTATTAAAATTTAAAAGTTGGATTAAATTTGTCAAAAATTTCAAATAATTGAATTTTTTATACTAATAAACCATTATATATTTAAAAAAATTTAAAAAATAAATTTAATATTTTATAAAATGTTATGTCAGCATTTTTATTTAATTTTGATTAAAAAATTATTTATATTAAAATTATAAAATATTTATTAAATTATAATATTTTATCAAAATTATAATAAATTATAAAAAGGTCACAAATATTTAATTTTTTTTACATTAATAGGCTTTTTTTTAACCAACAAAAGAACATTATTAGATCGACAACTATTTACACAGACTGTCCAAAAACCAAGCAACAGAAAACCTGCTCCACCACTCAACATCAAAACAAACACAACAAATTGATAAAGACAAAAATAAACAACTGGGAGCACTACTGGCGCTACATGGAATTCTTTTGGCGCTCTAATAAGACCCATACTGCCTACAATTCCATTCATCGAACTTGAATTACCATTTTATCCTTCTCGCTCCCTCTCTCAATGTTTGTTCTCTCACGTTTAAAAAATATATAAACAACCCAATAGGGTCTGGATGAATTGGCAAGTGACTTTTCCAGTTTAAATAGAGGTCTCGAGTTCGAGTCCTGGAATGCTGTCACTTCCAGTTTAAATAGAGGTCTCGAGTTCGAGCCCTGAAATGCAGCTACGGACTTAAAGACGCCTCCCAATGGAGGCCCATCCAGGACACCTCGTGGTCCCACCAATATATATATATATAAACAAGTTAAGCCGAATGGAATTGTTGAAAATTTTAATATAGTTTATTAATTATTATTAAACCAAATTTGAGCCAAATTCAGTATATTATTTATTCTTCATAAGTTATTTACAAATTTAAATAAATTAAAAAATTAAAAATATAAATAAATTGAAATTACTCATTAGAAAATTAAAAATAAACTATTTGCTAAATTAATTATAATATATTAATAAAAATTTTGTTTTATTCTAGTAATATATTTTTAAATATTTATATTTATTATAAGTAAAAATTTATTTGATTATATATTTAATATCAGACTATTAATATATTAAAATTACAATGAGCTCGTGAATATCAAATTGTTTGATATAGTTAGTGGAGTTTGTAAAGAGAGTTAAGGCATATTATTCATTTGCACAAGTGGGAGAGAGAAATTGATATCAACATTAGAGAGAAAAGTTGTAGAGAGAGTCTTCTTCATCTTCTTCTTTCAAGGGTTTTTGATATCAATCAAACACAAGAGTTGTGTTCTTTCTTCTTAGTCCATCATCTTCAAGGGTTGCTTGATTGTCCTACACATCCTTGCTTGGTGGAAGTTCTTGCAAGCTCTTTGGGTCAACAAAGGAGAGGCTTGTGGCTTGAATAATTAATAATTGTTAATAATAATTTTCATGATATAGTAATTCCTGAAAAAATTTTAATAAATAAACTAATAAACTCAATGCCAACTTAACATAACAATATTACAAATTTGAAGTTAATTTCGTCAAATAATTAAATTATTATAATATAATATTCAAATTTTATCTAATTCAATAAAAATTATAAATTTAAAATTTTTAGAATTAAGCAATTTTTAAGACCATATAAAACCTCATTTAGATTCTATAATTTATTTCATAAAGATTCTTAATGAACTTAAATAAACTTCAATAAATAAATTAAATTAAATATTTTTTTATTTTTAATTAATTAATTTAAAATATTTAATTAATTTTTTTGGTATTCTTAACTAGTTTGTATATGATTTGAATTGCTTAGAAATCAGATTGGCATAGTTACAAACATTTATCCTAAAATCCCCCAAACTAAATTACTAATAATTATTACAAAGGAAAATAAACTTTATAAAAACCGGGCGAATTGGGGAAATACCTTATAATGGAGACCTATTTTAGCAAAAACTGTGAAAAACTCTTTTCTTCTCCGTTAGGTTAGAGAGTATCAAAAGCCCAAATTAAAACCTGACAAGTTGATCCATAGTTTTCACTCGACTCTTCACTACTCGTGCGATTCGATCACAATCTGAGATACACCCATTTGAATTTACGGTAAGATCTCTAATGGGTCTTCGTTGGTTCATTATATAAGTCCTGATTTTGCGAGCTTGACAAGGTTTTTATAATACTTGTTTTTTGTTCTTCTTTTTAGAATTTCAGCTTCAAGTGTGTTGAAGAATGTCAAAATCAGCCATGGAGATTCCCCAAAAGGGCGGTTTTAGTTTTGATCTCTGCAAAAGGAACGAGATGCTGGCGAAGAAAGGAGTTAGCCCTCCTACTTCGTATCGGAAAACAGGAACCACAATTGTTGGCTTAATTTTTCAGGTTTTTGTAATCTTTTATTTACATGTTTGTTGGTTAGATTTTGCAAAGTACGATACTTTATGGGATTCTGTTTGTGGAGTAGCTATTCCCAGATTGTGATTTGAATTCAGTTGTCAGGATTAACAGTATGGATACATAGGGATGAAGGAAACTATACTTGTTATGGCTGTTGCTAGCTTGAATGAGCCTTTTTTGGGCATTGTTTTTGTCTTCTTATCGTGCGGAAATTGCTTTTGTGTTGATATATGATTGAGGGTTTTGTTGTCTTTTCTTTTTTGAGCATAATAGCCTTATATAATAAGTATTTAAAATGTTCTGTAGGTTTCTAACTTCTAACCTGTCGTGTCAATAGATTTATGGTAGACTGTACCTGGTTGAGTTGGGGGGGTTTAGCATTGTATGCTGGATGGGACCAGCTTAGATGGTTTGCAGTTTATGAATTATGACAACAAACCTGTTTGAATGTAATTAGAAATTGTGTCTGTCAGCATTCATGTATTGGATTTCTTATTAAATTGAACATTATTAAAAGCAAAAAAGTTTTATTCAAATCTTACAGGAAACAAGCCTCAAATGCAGTAAACAGAAACGGGAAAAAACAAAAACTAAAGAAAAGAACTTCCCTTAGGTTGTGTAATTCCTGTTTAGTAGTCCTTAAAAGTGCAAATTTAAAAATTAAGGAGGGGAATTTGTAGAATATGCCACCACTCATCTTGTAGACTGGAAGACAGATGGACATTAAAAACATCTACCAATACTAGAGAGATTCCCACAAAGAAACTGGGAGATTTGAGTTTTGAGAGTGATCATAAGAGTGAATGGTAAGCGTAGGAGTACTTAAACTGAGACATTTGTGAATAAGATGGGGTTTTGGCAAACCGAGATTGACAAGGGGCATTTTGTTCTCCTGTTTGTCCAGATAATATGTTAATAAAAGGAGAATGTGAAAACTTGGAGATTGAGAGGTGAAGGAGGATGATAACTAAGAAGAGTAGACTACACTAGAATTACCAAAAGTGTGTGAGCAATTGGGGCTTCACTTGTTCTACATTTCATGCAAATGATGGTGTTGCTTGGAATTGCAAATTCTAAGCCCGGTCCAACTAGGTTTTAATTTTTTTTTCAAACTGCTGCCGGTCCGAATTCATTGGAAGTTGGAACCTGCCAGTTTTAGTTTGGATTAATGCAATACTCCTCCAGGTTAATTGGCTTTTGTGCTGCCCCATTACTCTTGATCTGGTTTCAACTTTGAGATACTTAGATAATTAACTCATTTTCATCATGTTCACTTTTTGGGCATGAGAGAATTAAGGCATTCTGCCACAAGCAAACAGATACACATGAGAAAAACAGAACATCAATAAGATAAAGGTCAGCTTAGGAAGAAAGGTTGTGATGGTGTTCTTTATGAATGTAATGAGTGGCTCGGTGTCCATTACTTGAATTTTTGTGAATTTTATTGTCGTATTGCTCAATCCATGTCCTAATAACAACTTGACATCTCAGCAATATGAACATGAAAATTTTCACAATATATTTACCTCTTTCTTTTTATTTATTTTTTCTCTACTTTATTCTATATTAGGATGGTGTCATTCTTGGGGCAGATACTAGAGCAACGGAAGGACCCATAGTTTGTGATAAGAACTGTGAGAAGATTCATTATATGGCTCCCAACATTTATTGTTGTGGAGCAGGAACTGCTGCTGATACAGAGGCAGTAACAGGTATTTTTAGGGTCATTGTTTAATATTGCAGTGATGTAATATTCTGTTCAAATACTGCATGATTGTAACTTTTTTTCTCATTTCCAATTTGCTATCCATCTCTGTGGTGTATGCAATGCATTTCTGCAGACATGGTCAGCTCACAGCTACAGTTACATCGCTACCATACCGGCCGAGAATCAAGGGTTATTACAGCGTTGACTCTTCTTAAGAAGCATCTTTTCAAGTGAGTTTATCTTGTCTCAGCTTTGCATGCTTTACATCATATCTCCTCATATTGAACGTGTACACTGACAGCTATCAAGGTTATGTGCAAGCTGCTTTGGTGCTTGGTGGAGTTGACTGTACCGGGCCTCATTTACACACTGTGAGTTTTCTTGTGATGACAGGTGCTTTTGTACCAGGACATTTTGTTTAGCTTATAAAATTGTCTGATTTCTTGTGAATGGAATGTTCTATTTTGCAGATATATCCACATGGTTCAACCGACACATTGCCATTCGCAACCATGGGTTCTGGTTCCCTTGCTGCAATGTCTGTTTTTGAATCAAAATACAGAGAAGGCTTGAATGTAAGCCAGTTTGTTTTAGTGTTTTAGATGCTATGGTCTGATAATATCAATATTCGTATATTTTTCAAATTTTATTATGTTCTGAAGATGCCAATAATTTGGTTTATGAATATTAATAAGGAAATATTCATTGATTATCTGATCAGGTCTCCATCACTATTAGACACATGATATTGCTTTATATTTTCCTCCGCTGAATCTCAGTTAAAAGTTTTGTCTTTGTAGAGAGATGAAGGTATACAGCTTGTAACTGAAGCGATATGCTCTGGTATATTCAATGACTTGGGAAGTGGAAGTAATGTTGATGTTTGTGTTATCACAAAAGTATGTGCTTTCCGTCCAGTTGTCCTCATCTTTATTGAAATATTGTCTTGAGCTCATACTGATGTAAGTCTTCCTGTATAATATGTACTGGGACAGGGACACAAAGATTACTTAAGGAACCATTTGGAACCAAATCCACGCACCTATATCAATCCAAGAGGCTATGCTTTTCCAAAGAAGATCGGTGAGTTCCAATTTTTTATTTGACTATACTGTCATTTATTATCCATTTCAGCTTCTATATTCAGTCCTAAAGTCATACGAATTGTGAAATATGTGCTTATGGATGTATGATAGGGTCTTACAGGGCACTGTTGATTCTGAGAAAAAAAAAAAAAAACGAAAATGAAAGATCTAGTGAACTCTTATTTTGTCTCATTGTGCACTACTGGTTTTTATGGTCCTTTCTGTAGTCCTTTTTTTTTTTGGTGTTACATTGCTTTGTCATATAAAAGTAGTGCACACCGGTTTGAAACTTCTTTGATTGGAGTTTAGTTTGGGAGAGGGTGAAGGTATGGACAAGATGGTTCTGCATTAATGCATTTGTATGTCTTTTTCCTATGAAGTGTAATTAAAGTGTATAACATTGTTTCCTTGCTTGAGAGGATTGATGCATTCAATTCATTTAATAGTGGAATGCATGCTAAGGGTATCAACTAGTACAGTGAACTGCAAGATTTATTTATTTATTTATTTTGTTTCTCAACGTTGAAATGTGGCAAATAGTATAATGAGGTTATTATTATAAATTTGTCTGATGAAGCATGTATTATTATAATGAGGTTATTATTATAAATCTTAGCTAATAATCATTTTTATTTTTGGGTTCACAGAGGTGCTCGAGACCAAAATCACACCACTGAAAGAGCCAGCAGAGGTGACAAGTGAAGGCGAAGCAATGGAAGAATAGCATCGCTGCATTTTCTGATGCTAGGGTAGCATTGTGTGATCCTTTTGGTTGCACAACTTATACCGACATGGATGTGCCTTGATACCCTTACCTTCTTTTTATGTCTTGAGGATATATTTCTTTTGAATATTTGTTATCATTGTAATTTGATATTTAATATGATCAGAGATAAAAGTTGATGTTATGATGATGGTCATGAACATTTGAAATTGACTCTCATGGAGGGGGGGATATGGCTGGAGGACCCTCATCTTTTCTTGGCATAGAACTAGAACACGCTTGATACGCATCTACTTTAGTGCTTCTTTTCTTTGCCAACAACGCTATCCTCACCTTTAATGTAGAAACTAGAAACCATCTACCCACTTCCATATATTAAAGATAAAAAAGGACCTCACAGAATCCTAATCTATCGGTTCGCTTCTAGTCATTTGTAATTCCAATTCGTCACATGGAGAACGTATTTGACCCAAAAAGAAAAAAAAAAATCCATGGTTGTCTAAGGTTTGGATATGTTGATAAATGTGTATAATGTATCTTCTTTAGTTACTCGAGGATACCTATGAAGTTGATTGGGATTGGATAGAATCTACTGACGGAGCATTTCATATATATATAACCCCTTGTTTTTTGACAAATGATGAGAATTTTACCTCTAGGTGATCTAAAATTGAACCCATGAAATCATGACCTTTTTACTGCCATGAAAGAAGTTCCTGAATTCAAGTTTTTGGGGTTAATTTCAGCTGACTATTTTAATTTTTGCATTCATTTAAAATATTACACTTAATTGTGAAATGTGTAACATATATTTTGAGTGTTCAATATATACGCTGAAAAATATGACATCATAAATTTACTACCGAAAGAAATTCATCTGAAATATATAAAAAAAAAATTTCTTAATTTTTAAGAAAATAACAACTTGTATCCTGCACATAGTAATTCACTAATCATATAATAATAATTAATTAATTAATTAAATGAGAAAAATCTTAATGAAAATATTTAAAAAAATAAATAAATTTCTATTATATTTATAAACTACAGAGATGACACGATGAAAAACAAAATAACTAAAATCCAAAATTGATCTATTGTTTATACAAATGAAGTCGATAAAAATGATGAACAATTGTGACAGCTTCTTAAATGGAATTATACCAATCCAACAGTAGGCCCCGTTTGGATGAGTGCAATCGGATTTTCGGGGTCGGGTTGTGAGCCGAACCGAAATTGAAATTTCAGTCCGAATAAATAATAATAATAAAAAGAAACAAAATAACATGAATTCTTGGTTGCTCTGATGGTAAAGTGTGCCTTGCTAGGCATGGAAGACCCATGCTCGAGTCCCAGCAACAGCATTTGCACGAGGATTTGAACTAATGACGTTACAAACCAACACGCTCGCCACCAAAAGGTGTGCATCGGTCGGTTTCGGTCGGTTCGGTCAAAGAACCACCAAAACCGACCCAGGGATACTTCTGACCGAAACCGAATCAGAGAGAAACTGAAATGAATCGAACCGACTCGGTTTGGTTCGGTTCGGTCAGTTAACCGATTTATTTTTTAAATAAATTTTTTATTTTTTATTTAATATTTAATATTTTATAATTTTTTAAGCTTATTTTTTAATTATATAACTAAAAAAAATATTTTAATATTTATATATAATTTTTTCTAATTAATATATTTTATTTAATATTTTTATAATAAATATTTATAGGTGTCGGTCGGTTCGGTTATTTTTGGTTTTTTAACTTTAAAACCGAAACCAAACCAAACCGATCGATTATATATTTTTCAAAACTAAAACCGAACCAAACCTAAATATAACCGACCGAACCGGTCGGTTCGGTTCGGTCGGTTTTCGGGTTTTTTTGCTCAGCCCTAGGCCCACCATTTTATTTTGTCTCTCTTGGAACAACAATAGCAACAGCAGCTCCAGTAACTCATCCAAATGGTACTATAACTGTGATAATCAGAACTGAAAGCTCTCATTTTATTACACAAAATTCATTTTTATGTTTCTAAAAATTTTTACAAAAATAATTTCAATATAAACTACTAGTATTTTACAAAAAAAAATTAAAAAATTACTATTACTAAAACAATGAATTTTTATATAAATTATTAATTGGGAAAGTCATTGATAGTGATAATCTCAATCTAAAAATTAATAATTACAGTTGAATGAATTTGTTTTATTTTTGTAAAGAAAAAACTATTATTATAATCACAACAATAATCACTTGATAAGATTAAATTAAATAGGAAAAAGTACAATAAATTACATTATGGTTAGAATTTTTTTCACTTAAAAAATTGTATTATTTTTTGTAACATTTAAAAGTTTGTGATTTAATTGTGCTCGCATCTTAGTATCATACATAGTAATATCATTAAAATATATGATGTAATGTTAATATAATATGGACCTTTAATATTAAAATTGTTTATTAAAGTAGTATAGCATCCAACTAACCAAACAAAATTTACAGTAAATTAAAATAAAAATAAGATATATTTTAAATTTTATTAGAAATAAAAAAAATATTTTTTAAAAGTATCTAAAATCACATGTAAATATATTTTTATTATTAAAAAAATAATATTATATTAAAATTTTATTATAAAATAAATAGAGTATTAATGTGTTAAAAATGAAATCACATTTATAGGAAAAAATTGTAGGCTAATCTTTTTATAGGGATAAGTACAAAAAACTACCCTGTGGTTAGGCGCATTTTCACTTATAGACTTGTGGTTTTTTTATGCCATTTAGAGGTAAAATATTAATATAACACTATCTTTCACTAATAAAAATGTTTTACATGTGATTTACCATTAATATGACTATTTAGATACTTTTAGAAATATCATAAATTTATTTTAAATTTTTTTTATTTTTTGTAAATTTATTTTATTGTTGAATGATATACTACTTAGTAAATAATTTAACTATTAAATATTCATATTATTTTATTATTACATGATATATTTTTAATAATATTACTAAGTAGGGTACTAAAATGAAAGTAAAATGAAACTACAGACTCTTAAATGTCACGAAAAAAATCACAGGCCTATAAGTGAAAATGCGCCTAACCACAGGGTATTTTTTTGTACTTATCCCCTTTTTATACTTACCCCTATTAAATAATCAATTAGTACCACAGCTTGGTCTGGGTGACTAGGCACCCGTCAAAGTGGTGCTTCTGTGTTCCCCACTAACAATTAACTCCACTAAGTATATCTCTACCCAAAAAAAATCAGTTAATGAGATTAACTTGGTTAGGAATTAAGAAAATAATACCTAGCATATTGCTACAGTAACTCTTAATTAGATTAAAAAATAATTACCTTACCTGATTAAGCATACTGCTACGGTAAATCTTAATTAGATCAAAACAAAAAAATACCTTGCATTATCCTAATCCTAATTAATGGCCAGTCGGTGATTCCAGGAAATAACTAATAATTAATTCTACGTCATGCTTTCTATTTTTAATTTAATTATATAGATAACCAAAAAAAAAAATTCAATTTTTCAGTTGGAACTTGGAACCCAAACAAAATCCTCCACACGAAGCAAAAACCAAACACACCGCTTTTTCTTCACCTTCTCTTCATCGTCAATTCGTCATCGTCTTCTTCTTCTACGTCGTCGTATTGCAGCATTCGCCTGAAACGACTCGTCGTATTCTACTGCAAACATGTCTTACGATTACCTCTTCAAGTACATCATCATCGGAGACACAGGTGTGTGCGTCCCTACGTTCGTTAATATTTATATTTTCCAAATTTTTAATGTTATAAATGCAAAATAATAATTAATAGAAGAGTAGAGTAAAAATTTAGGGTTTTACTGTTTGGGTGAAATTCAGGAGTAGGGAAATCGTGTCTGTTGCTACAATTCACTGATAAGAGGTTTCAGCCGGTTCACGATCTCACAATCGGAGTTGAATTCGGTGCTCGTATGGTTACTATTGATGGCCGCCCTATCAAGCTTCAAATTTGGGACACTGTAATCTTTCTCTATATTTTTTTAAATTTTATTTTTTTTAATGGAATTAATTTTAATTTGAGTGATCAGTGTGATTATAGAATTAATTTATCGCAAAGAGGAAATAAATAAATAAATAAATAAAAGGATTTAATGGCTAATGCTTTGATTAATTGTGTATTTTATTGATAATTATGAATGCTATTTGATTTCAGGCTGGTCAAGAATCATTCAGATCCATCACTAGATCGTACTACAGAGGAGCAGCTGGAGCACTTTTGGTTTATGACATTACAAGGTCTGTCTGCGTGCCTGTCTTTGTTTCTATTTCTGTGTCGTTGATATTGACATGTGTGCTTTAGCCTATGATTAATAATAATGATCGAATAAATGTAGTTTTAGTTCAAAGTAAGAGTAAAATGTTACGGGTAAAGAAATTATAATTTTGATATGGATGGGTTAAGCTGTAGGAATTAGACTGGTGAATTTGATTATGCTGCGTAAGTAAATATAGAAAGAGGTCAATCTAAATGCCATGTTCTTTGCCCTTGCTGAAGTAGGGGTTTTAAAGGCAAGATTGCTACTTTGTTTTTCTATGCGAGGATATATCCATGTGGCCGACATGTGAAGTAGGTATATAGGATAATTAGAGTCCTAATTCTATAATTTCTGAAAATTGAAGTTGCATGTATACTTGTAGACTAAGTGTTGCCCTTAGAGTACTTCTTCTGAGAGGGTAAAACTGCTATGTTTGCTGTTTGGCTTCAGTTTTCTTCTTCTGTTATACGACTTTTGTCTCCTAACTGAAACTGGGATGTTGTGCAGGAGAGAGACATTTAATCACTTAGCAAGTTGGCTTGAGGATGCTCGGCAGCATGCAAATCCTAACATGACAATCATGCTCATCGGAAACAAATGTGATCTTGCTCATCGGAGGGCTGTCAGCAAAGAGGAAGGGGAACAATTTGCTAAGGAAAATGGACTTTTGTTCTTGGAGGCTTCTGCAAGAACAGCTCAAAATGTTGAAGAGGTCATATATTGTAACCTGCCTCTGGCTTTTATACTATATATGCTGGCTAATCTCATTGGTATTTAAACAAAAAAATTTACCAACTGATATGTTAAACTGTTTATTATAGGCTTTCATAAGGACTGCAGGAAAGATTCTCCAGAACATCCAAGAAGGTGTTTTTGATGTATCCAATGAGGTAATCTTTGATCTCACTTTATACTCTCATGCCTGTGTTCACCGTGTGTGCCTTGTCCTTTATTATAAGGAAATAATATGCAATCAGCATTATCTTGAATTTTCTTTTTTTTTTCTTCTTGTAGCAAGTTGTCATGTTTTATGACTTTTAACCTGCTTCTTGTTGGTCTGTCAGTGCAAAGGTCTTAGAAAGGCTAGTTGAATGTGATTTATTTTTTCAAGTTCTTTTGTGCATATGAAAATTATTTACGTGAGTGCAAGAAGTTGGTAGTCGGAGGTTCTTTACAAGTTATTACAATTCTTTTGGCCATCTTTAATTGCAAGGTGAATTGTATTCCGTGTCAATGCACATAAATTATTAAAGATACTCTTCCACAGATTTGGATAGACCGGTTTTTTGGTATTTGGAATTTTGGTTTCTTCTTGCTTGTTGATTTGGTGGATGGAAATTTCTGCTGGGTTGGAAACAAGTGTGGAATGGATGACTAGGTTTGTCCAAAGGGGATGGGTATTTTACCCTTATGCTTGATTTTCTGGTTGCCCTAGTCATAGTTATCACATATAATGCAGTATCAGGATATTCTTATACCTTTCTGCGACTGTTCATTTGTCCTTGAACCAAAATTTGATTTATATTGTGTTTACACCTTTGTGTGTGGTTGCGATTGCAGTCTTCAGGAATCAAGGTTGGATATGGGCGGCCCCAGGGTCCATCAGGCTCAAGAGATGGAACTGTTGCTCAGAGAGGTGGCTGCTGCGGCTAAAAGAAACACACACAAAGAAAACAAAAACTGTATTGACACCTTTTGTGCAATGTCATTCAGCTTTTCTTCACTCTCATATGAATATATGTTTACAACTGTTCTGTAACTTCCTGTTAACATTGAATGTATAGATCCAACATCTGTTGTTCTTTGAACTAAACTAAATTTAATTGATAGGGATTCAAGTATTTCGTGGGCATGAAAATTGCTTTAGTTAACACGTATTTTATTTTTGCAGTTCTTTTATATATGGTTTTTGGGATCTGTTGGTTTGTTCTGTTAACAGCATTTGTGTTCCTGCTGCTGCTACTTTTTATTATAAGCATTATTCTTTCGAACTGTTGCATTCCATCTTAACAGCCAGAGTTTGAATTGGTCGGCACATATTAAAGTCACTTTCCAATTCAGAAGCTCTTATTCATTTAAACTAAAATGGAAGCTAAATAATTTTTAACTATAGTTAAAAAGAACGCCAAATTATGTTAAAATTTTCCGATTATTTTGCAATTATTTCATAAAATGGGGCAATGTGATGCAGGTACACCAGCCCTCGAACCAAAATTTATTATTTGGTTTTTTTTTTTTTTTACTTTTTAAACCAAATAGACAGTGAGAACATTACTGTGCGACGAGTTAGGTGTTTCCTCATCTCTTGTACTTTAATCGAAATTAGCTCTATTCAATTGTATTCGAATATTTATATAACTGGTAAAAAATTCCTGAATGATACAGTAAACAGTGGTCAAAAGATCCTTTGAAATAGTGAAATACAAGAAAGAATATCAAAACATGGTTGTTCGTACAGTTGAGTTGAGGGTATTCTATCTGCAAATAATCACTTTGAACATTGTTAAGAGAGTAACAAAATTGTGACCTGCTCAAGTAATGATGCAGAAGTCAAGATCCAGAACAAAAGATTCTATCTGCAAAAGCTTATCATGCCGATGGTATCCAAAACCTACTGCTAAGGACCACCAAATACCTGCATAGGGCAACACAAGGTGAGCTTAGGGAAACAAATAAGGGCGTCTATGCAATTGCCTATGAATAATGACGTGCTCACCCCAGCCAGAATATCTTTAGAGAGTTGAGATTTCCTTTCTTCTGCTCTATCTGCAACTGGTTTTGTTTGTGGAAATTGACGGATGACCTTTGGCGCTAGCTCACTTACAGCGACCTGATCTCCTGCCTCCTGTTGCACCTTTTGCTTCTGCAAAAGCAAAATGAAACAGATAATACAAAAAGACAAATATATCTTCAAAAGTGTATAAAAAAAGTGATAATGGAAAAACAATATCATGCCAAAATGACAAGGAAAAAATATTCATTTGCATGTTTCTCTTTGACAAAGAAATGATATTAAATGAAATCCACAAAAAGTACAGAATGTAATCCTTGACCTTAAAAATTAAGGGCAAAAGATGAGCAAATGCCGGATCCAAATTTCAAGATGCTACTCGACAAAACAACATGAGGCCACTCATATTTGAATACTATGCTCAAGGCTTATTAGGATAATGGAAAAGAAGACATGCTAATCAGGATCTTATCCTAGTTAACTTTACATCCCGATGGGTATCTGTGCACCTTGAATTGTGACATCAAACAGATATGAATATGGAAGACTGACTCAACATAGAACAGAGATTCAGAAATAAATGATATACTTCCGCACTATTGTGCCAAACATACTTAGCCAGTTCTATACAGCATAATTAAACCATTCCCGTCTGGACTAACATTTCCTGTTGCAGAGTGTAAAAGGCCTGCAGGAAGCTATGGTGGACTTAGGTCCTATAAAAAATATGTGAAAGAAAGCACCTTAATTATGTATAATTATTATTTTAAAACACAGTTAGAAGTAATCCCACAAAAAGGCGTCCTAAACTAGGTGAATTACATACATACAATGTTTACCTTCTTTAATCGTTCTTCTATAGCATTCAAAGCACGGGATTTTTCCACTTTAGAGATATAGAAATCCCGCTCCCTCTTTGCAGCAGAAAGTTCTAAAGCTAATTTCTGTTCTCGTATAGCACTCTTGTAAGCTGTATCAGAAACACCCGGGTTTAGAAATGTGATGAACTTTAAAACATAATGTTGTATAACACAAGAAGAACATCTTCTGTACCAATTTCCTCAGTAAGATCATCCCATTTGAATTTACTTAAATACTTGATATTCCAAAGGTCATAATAGAATTGTGACCTCTTCTTCCCACCTAAACATGAAAAACATAAATAAATAAATGAAGGAAACACAAGAAAGAAAGAGATACAAATAATAGGAACTAAAGTGACTCTGTATGGATAATATGTAAATGCCTCAATTTGCAAAAAGAAAAAAAATATCACAAAATGCATGAGAAAACCAAATATGTTTTTCAAACCACAACTGAAACAACGGAAGTGGAACTAAAGATAGGAATCAACTATATGTACAAAGGCAAAGACTGAGGCCAAGTAGCTTGCTCTTGAGGGAGCTTATAAGCTTCATACTTGTGCAAAGTTTCTAACGATAGAGTCTATACATTGACTTTACTGACTAAGCAGTTATTCTCATTCCACTTTCAAAAATATAAACATGTAAATTAGAGTACTGGAGTCTATACATGATTTACATATGGAAGTTTAGGAAAACAACAAAGCACTGAAATTAGATTACTTACCCATTTGTTCACCGTTTAACATATTAGCAACCCTTTTGGCAGTGCTTTTATTGGTAAACTCAACCCACCTGCATGTTACAGATAAGGAGAATAATGCAATCAACGATTGCAATAGGCTGAACAAAAATAAAACTTACAATCTCAAGCAGTCAGTTTTACACCAGACTGGATTAAGGAGAAGAGATATTTGGTATTCAAAGTAATATTATCCTAGAAATAGAATCAAAGGTTAATTCTGAGATATAAAGTTCAATCTGTTTAGCATACTTGGTGCAATATCTTCTATTTGACATACCCTTCAGAGAATTCTTGATCTTGAAATCCATCAGCTTTTCTGCGATAGACTCGATGTTTATTTACTGCAACTGCAACATAAATTAAGGTTGATCACTGATATGACAAATTAGAATGTAGAATAAAAGAAATGAGGAAAGTGGGTAAAGAAAATTTCGGATCATTGATTGATCACCTTCAGGTGCAAGGTAGATCCTCTGTATTTCTCCATATTGGGAAAGAATATGGCGCAGCTTCACGTGATCCATGTGAGGAGGAATTCGACTCAAGTAACAAATGCCACGCCTGTCAGCCTTAGCTGCCTCCTTCAATAGCTGTTCCTTCTTCTTCTTTTTAAGCATATCAATCATTTCATCCTTCAATTTATGATTTTCCTCTTCTCCAAAATTTATTCCACTGACCTCTTGTTCTTCCTCATCCACTGCATTTTCCTTCAACAATTGGTCTTCTTTGTCAGTTTTCCCACTTTCTGCATCTGTATTCATCACCTCTGGAAAGCCCTTCCTATTAACATCTTCCTCACCGTCACCCTCAGCAGTTTCCTGTAAAAATTGCTTTTTCCTTCTCTTTTTTCCTTTCTTTTCCCTCTCAACACCAGATTTCTCACTACCTTCTTTCTTTATAGCAGTTTCCTCTAAGACTTTCTTCTTTATTTTCTTTTTACCACTTTCTATCCTCAAATCACTTGTGTTTGAATTCTTTCCAACTGGATGGCGATCCCCATTGACATCTTGTTCATCCTGTACTTTAATACTTTCCAGAAACTGTTTTTTCTTTTTATTTTTCTTATGAATATTTCTTTCCACGGTGGATCTTGGGTCCCCTACATTCTGAAAGCTCAATCCGTTAACCTTAAACTCTTCCTCAGCCATTCTGCCCAAAAAGAAAGGTGAAAACACACTCTCACGAAAAGAGAAGGAAACATGTGCAGATAGCTAAGCTAACCAAACAATTAAACTTAAAATAAACACTTTTTTGCACCATACAAATACAAATGTTTCCATACACCTTGGTACAACACATATTCTATATTGCTTATAAAAAATAGAAGAAAATCTTTAATTATATAACAAATAATAGTCTATATAGCTAACCTGAGTTTCCTAACGTACTTGGTCAAAGAAACTAACAAATAATTAAAATTTAGAGCACATGGTTGACCCTTGTACTGAAACAGGCAATGGAAACAGAGCCAATAATGCAATATGCACCTGTTGCATATATCTAATATCCTCTCTGGAAAAAAAAAAAAAATTATCCCAACTTCCATCCAATTTCAATTCCAAGAAGTTTATCATTTTGGTTTAGCAATTGGAAAAAGGACAATTTGATCCTAATTCTAGAGTAAATGCAATAATACTAGCTAGCGATATGGAATGGGAAACAAAATAAACTACTTCAATTTTGCTAGCTTTAATTCTTTATTGATTTTTCAAACTCTTCTTATTTCCATGCCATAATTTTCTAGGGGAACAAATAGAAAATTTCTATGTATTATAAAGTGTTGATAAGTGTACCAGAAAGTAACAGTGAAAACGAGAGTTTGAAGGGCAGTCCTGAAATTATATTGGAACTGTATACTAAATCATGTTGAGGATATTCATCTTTTGAGTAATTCTGATAAAGTTAGGAACTTTATCTATTTATTTTGCAGCTGAAACATAAATACCTCGAAATTGAATACCATTTTTAATAAAGCGAACAAAAAAACACCAAATTTCAAGCACACACAAACACCAAACACACTCATACCAAATACATCATGCTTCTTGCTTAAAACCCAGATAACAAAAATCCCATTAGCACCCAATTCTATAGAAACAATAGCTATAAATCAATCACAAATTATATATATATATAAAAGCCACTGAAAAGTAATCTAATTATAAAAGAGAAAGGACCAAAAGTTTACTGCCACTGGCGGCCGGTGATGGGTCTTGAACAAGGACGCTGCTTATGGTTGTAGTAGTTGTTGCACTGTGAATTTGTGCTTTTTTTTTTTGGCGAAGTTTATTTCTTCTTGTGTGCAAATAAGAAACCTAGGCTTTTGCATCTGCTTTGTTTTTGGGATTTTTACAAAAATACCCTAAAAACACTCCCATCAACGCAAAAAACCTCACCTTTTCTATTAATTACACGCGTGCCTTTTGACGTGAAAAATATTACATCGGTGCCCCATCTTTCGTCAACGCCAAAAACGCCTCTCCTGCTGCAGCGTTGTAAGATTTTGATCGCTTGGCTGACCAGCGAAGGAGCAGGGTAGACCTGAGGGACGTCGAGCTTGGCGGAGGGGAGCTCACCGTCGTCGATCTGTTCGCCGGTGAGGAGGCAGCAATTAGCTCTTTTTCATCAAAAATGCCAAAAACGCTTCGTTAACATTTGCGGAAAAATTAAAAATGACTACTACTATGGAGATATCTGTTCTAAACCCTAGTTCAAAAACCCCCAATTTTAACACAAACACCATTAATAATCAACACCCATAAGCGACCGATCAACTGGGTTTGATCAGATTTAAAGAGGAAAGGAAAAGGTGCTTAAACAAACAGAGCCTTGTTTCTATGAAATAGGGAGTAGAGAAGCAGCTCCCTATCAAAAGAGTGTAATAATAATAATAACAATCAAAAAGAAAATAAAAACACTAAATCGAACTGGGCTATGGACTGAGGAAAAATTTTCTTTTCTTCAAATGGTAGATTAGTATGACATGGGTCACTCTAAATTTAGCAGGAACCCACGCCTAAGCTACCATTTGCGGAACAGAGATAAAGAGAGAGAAATGTTTTTTTTTTTTTTGTTTCTTTATTGACCAAAAACAGGTAGAGAATGAAGTGAGAAGGCGATTTCTCCACATAGGCAGGAAGCAAGCAAGTAGGGGTGGACTTAGCCGAGCCGCTCGGTTCTTGACTCGTTAAAAGCTCGTTCGATCTTGTATACTGAAGCTCGTTTAATAAACGAGTCGAGCTCAAACTATGTAAAATTCGGCTCGTGAAGCTCACGAACAAACTCGAATAAGAGCTCGCGAGCCGGCTCGTAATTTTAATGTGTTAATAATTTAATTTTAAATAGATAATATATAAATTTTTATTCAATTAAATATTTTAAAAATATATTATTACAAAAAATCATAATTTTATAATAACTTATTTAGTAAATAATTTATTTTAAATTTTTTAACAAAATAATTTAAATTTATACATTATATTTTTAGAAATATTTTTTAGCTTATTTAGGCTCGTTTAAACTCGTGAACAGCTCGCGAACACTAAGCAGCATAATGAGTCTGGCTCGAATTCGGCTCGTTTATAAAAAAATAAGTCTGAGCTAGCCAAAACTCGGCTCGACTCGGCTCATTTACACGCCTACAAGCATGGAAGGAAATGTGTTGTCTGGTGCTTTTAGTGGAGAGAAAAATAATAATAATAATACTAATTTTTAAAAATTGTTAGAGCTTGCCATAGGGTTGTGCATAACCCAACCGACCCGAGAAACCCACCTGAACCCGAAGACATGAAGGCTTGCGGTTTGGTAACTGCAAGAAGTAATGGGGCGGGTCGGCTTGAATGAGGTGGTCATTTTGATTTTCGGTTTGGTTCAAGCAACAAAATAATCGAATCGCCCGATTTACTGTATATATTATATACATAATATTATAATACGTTGCCGTTTTGCCTAATTGTTTATACTACAATAACCCTAAGTATAAATACATAATATTCCTAACCCTAAAGCAGACCACTCATTTTCCGCCTCTCCTCCCTCATTCTCGAACCTTCCCTCTCTGCAGACACACCGTTTCTTCTCCTTCCCTTTCTATGCAGCAGATGCATCGTATCCCTATTCCCTAACCCTAATTCCTTTCTGCATCCTTTCTCCCTCCCTCGGTCCCTCTCGGCCATTCCATTTCCCCTGTCATTTCTAGTTGCATTTTTATACTATTGCTCTCAGTTGCTCAGTGCTCATCTCTCGGTCTCGGCTCAGTCTCAGTCTCTTCTTCTTTTTCTCTGGTCGATCTCTCTTCTGTTTGTGTTTATCTATATGAGATGATGCTAAATGTTGATGCTTCATGCATTTGTGGTTTCTTTGGTTGATCTCTCGTTTGGTTTTGTTGATCTGTTTGTGATGATGGTTGATGTTGATGTTTCATGCATTTCTAATTTCTCTAGTTGATCTTTTTCACCTGAACCAAAAAATCCATTAGAAAAACTCTATTTTTGATTGTTTCAAACGAGTGGTTTTGATCTGTAATTATAGATCTATGAATTTCCCATATAAAAAAGGGTAATTTTCTATGTGTTTTTACTTTTATTGATTGATTATCTCTCTTCTGTGTTGAAATAATTTGATCTACTAATTTGCAATATAAAAATCAATTTTTTTTTAGATCTTAACCTTATTTAGCCCTATATTCAAACAGATCTATGTATTATTGAAATGTTTTATAAATTTCAATGTATTATTTAATCTTTTTTGTTTTAGATTTGAAAAAAAAAAATTATTTTGGAAAAGTTTTATTTTTTACCACATATTAAATCTTATATGTTTTATAATTTTCAAAAATCATTTTTTTGATTGTTAAATGTTATCATTTTTATTATTTTATATATAAAAAGTATTATGTGAGTTTGACTGTCTTAGATTTTTTTCGATCTTCTTAGTTTTTATTACACTTGGCCAGAATTTTGATGATGTTAAATTGTTAATTGTTAAATGCAATTTTTTTTTAATTTAGCCCTCTATTCTGTGATTGACTGCTTGAATTATATTTACTTAATCTTTTTATTACAGTTGACCATAATATTAATATCGCTGAAGTTAAATTGTTAATTGTTAAATGCTATGATTTTATATTCTGTGAGTTTCATTTTTTTTAGTATGTGATTATAAATTATAATATTGTTAGAAAGAATTATATGGTGGAAGCTTTGTAATTTTTTTTTTTGCCAAATTCTGCCTGGTCCGAGATTCCTGACACTAAGTAAAAAAACATTATGAGTCCTGACTGCTAAACTTTTGAATTTTTTATCTTTAATTTACTAATTATGAATCATATAGGTTGCCTTCTAATTTTGATGTTTTCTGTGTACTTTGTTAGATGGCTGATATCAGTGGCAATGATAGTGCCACTGGTACAAAAGAGGTGGAAGCAAATGTCCCATCTAAATCTGTTGAGCAGCCAGAGAAGAAATCTGCTGATCAAGTAAAAACAACAAATAAAAATAGAAAAGAAAAGACTGAGTCGAGAGTTGCTGTCTAGGAGCACTTTGAGCAACTGAAAAATGACTCGGGAAATCTAGTAAAAGCTAAATGTTTATATTGTGTAAAAATCTTTAAAGCTGAATCCAAAAAATATGGCACCTCATCTCTTAGAAACCATATTCTTTGTTGTTTGAAAAACCCTCACAGTGAGGACACTAGACAATCATTGTTGACACTAAAATATGATAGTGTTAAAACTGAAGGCATTGATTCTACTAGGGTTCTAGGTACGTAGAAGTTTGATCAAGAAACAGTTAGAAAGGCACTTAGTAAAATGGTCATAGCAGATGAATTGCCTTTGAAATTTGTTGAGAGGGAGGGGTTTATAAATTTCATGAATGTTGCCTATCCTAGATTAAAGATACCATCTAGATGGAGTGTATCTAAGGATATTATAGATTTATACTTGGATGAGAGGTAGAAATTGAAGCTTTTTTTTAAGATCCCACAGTCAAAGAGTCAGTTTGACAACTGACTCTTGGACTTCAATACAAAGAATTAACTATATGTGTATCACTACATATTTTATAGATGATGAGTGGAAGCTCCAAAAGAGAATCCTATCTTTTGTGCTTGTTACCTCACACAGGGGTGAGTACCTAGCTAATGCATTGGAAATGTGTCTAATGGATTGGGGGGTTTCACAATAACTGTTGATAATGCATCATCCAATGACACTGCACTAGCTTATTTCAAAAAGAAACTTTTGAATTGGGGTGGAAGCATTGTTAGAGTTAAGTATGTACATATGAGATGTGTTGCACATATTCTTAACTTAGTTGTAAATGAAGGACTTAAAGATGTATCTGTTTCAGTTAAGAGAGTAAGAGAAGTTGTTAGGTACATTAGAAATTCACCTTCAAGGTTAAGAAAGTTTAAGGAGCATAGTCAATTAGTAGGTATTGAATCAAAGTCAGCCTTATCATTAGATGTCCCAACTAGGTGGAGCTCAACATATATTATGTTAAAAACTGCATGCATTTATGAAAAAGCTTTTGATAAATTTAAAGAACAAGAACTTGCATTTAGGGCTGACTTAGGTGAAGTACTTAATTTTCTTAATTGGCAAGTTGGGAACAAACTGGTGGAATTATTGTAGCATTTTTATGAAATGACTTTGAAAATCTCTAGTTCTCAGTATGTGACAACTAATTCCCTTTTTAGTGAAATTTCTTATCTGCATTGCTTGTTGACTGATTGGAAAGAATCTTCTGATAATTCTGTTGTGTTGATGGGCACTAACATGCAATTTAAATTTGACAAGTATTGGGAGCTTCTGCAAAAAAATAATTTTTTGATATTTTTTGCTAATATATTAGATCCTACATGTAAATTGGAATACATGGAGTTCTCTTTTTCACAAATGTATGGTGAGGTACAAGGGGCCAACCTGTTTGCTACTGTGAAATTTGCTTTATATGAGTTATATACTGACTATGTTGCTGTGTATCAATCTGGTAATGTGATTGAAATTCAGTCATAATCGAGTCAGTTGGTTGAAAGTACTCAATCTAATCCTGTTAGTACTATTTTAATTGGAAAACCTAGGTCTGTGTTGAAAGTAAAGTTTAAGAAAAATAAAATGGAGTGTGGAATTGGTGGAAGCAAGAAAACCGAACTAGAAATATATTTTACTGAGGCAATTATAGAGGAGGAAGGGAATTTCGATGTGCTCAGATAGTAGAAACTGAATTCAGAGAGATTCCCAACCCTCTTTCGATTGGCTCGTAATGTGTTGGCTGTCCCAATATCCATCGTTGCTTCTGAATCAGCTTTTAGCACCAGTGGTAGAGTCCTTGATGCATTTAGGAATTCATTGACTCCTAGAATGGTGGAAGCATTGATATGTACCCAGGATTATATATGAGTTGCTTCACATCCAATTTCAGTTGAATAGTCTATTGATGAACTTAAAAATTTTGAAATGGGTAATAAAGCTATTCTTTGTTTATTTACATTATATGTTGTTTCAATTTCAAGCTGTTGGGTTGCTAATTTTTTCTCTTTTGCTGCAGATTTACAATAAATTAGAGTTGGCCCTGCCTGAACTACAATCTGAATATCATTTTCTCACAAACTCATTAATTTTACCATTATTCTCTAACTCTTTATGCATGACATTGCATGTTGCTCATTTGCTTTGTTTGACTTGTTGATTGTTGAGTTTAGTTGTGACCAACCACTTGTATATATTATCTTTGTGTTGATATTAAGTGACCAGCTATAGGTACATTTTGTGTTGTTATTGTGCTACTCTTTTATGAGGTTGTGATGAAGCTTTCACCTCATTTTCTGATTTGCGCAGAAACGATTGGTTGTGTTTCTTTGGTGATAGGCTTTTTTAATGTTGCTAGAACCATAGTTATCTTTATAATATAAATTGAAAATGAATGTCTGAGCCTCTCTTTAATATTTCTTTATTCTGTTTTCTTACTTCCTCTTTTATTTTTAACTTATCTGCTTCATCAGGACTGGGACTACTGACTTTGTTATTGCAGAATTGCCACTTGAGTTTCCTGCCTAGTGCTTACTTAGTTTGCCTTCTGGCCCTTCTCGGCCTTAAAACCATCAGACCTTTATTCTTGATTTTTGAATTGAATGTGATTCTAATCAATGCTTGTCATTAATTATGCAGGGAGTATACAATTTCACTTGATTTTTATTTGTTGGTTATCTAAATTTTGAGGCAGTGATGATGCTTCCACCTTTTACAATCTGATTCAAAATAAGAACCATTTTGCTTAATTTTCAAGGTCTGGTGGCATTTTATGAATGCTGTTGCTAGGAAATTAAGTTTAATTCTTCTAATGAATTGATAAATATAATCTGAACCTCAAAATTTTAGTTCTTTTTGCTTTGCTTTTCATTATCTATATCTGATTGTTTTTTCTTTATTGTGCAGATTAACATTTTCAATTTTGATGGTAATTACTGGATTTGGAAATGGAATGAAAGCCAAGTTTTTTTTTTGTGGCTCTCTAATTCTTTTTTTAACTGCTGATATACAACACTAATTTTTTCTAATACACTATATTATTTGAAAAGTGTAAATTTTTTGGATGTTAATAGTTATAGCCTATAAGTAAAATCTATATGTATTGGGCCTTTGGGCATATTTTTTTATATTAGTCTTGGTGGCCCAATTGTATTTATTTTTGGGTCAAACCCAATCCTTAATGAAATATTTATATTTTCTGTTTCTGGACTCCAACAAAATAGCCCATAGTATTAGGTCCAAATAAATGGCCCAATCCGATTAACCGAACTGACTAACCCGATCTTTTACACAACCCGAACTGTAAATTTTATACACAATTTTCCTGCGGTTCGGCCCCATTTTCTTGTATCTGAGAACTGCTCGGTTTCAACTCTTCTTTACCCGATGCACAACTCTAGCTTGCCAGTGTGTGGGATTTGTTTTTTTAACAATAAATAAAAACATAACTATTAGAAAAAGAGCATATAAATATATTGATACATTTTGTTTTATTATTGTATATCTGATTGTTTTTTCTTTATTGTGCAGATTAACATTTTCAATTTTGATGGTAATTACTGGATTTGGAAATGGAATGAAAGCCAAGTTATTTTTTTTTTGTGGCTCTCTAATTCTTTTTTTGACTGCTGATATACAACACTAATTTTTTGTAATACACTATATTATTTGTAAAGTGTAAATTTTTTGGATGTTAATAGCTATAGCCTATAAGTAAAATGTATATGTATTGGGCATTTGAGCATATTTTTTTATATTAGTCTTGGTGGCCCAATTGTATTTATTTTTGGGTCAAACCCAATCCTTAATGAAATATTTATATTTTCTGTTTCTGGGCTCCAACAAAATAGCCCATAGTATTAGGTCCAAATAAATGGCCCAATCCGATTAACTGAACCGGCCAACCCAATCTTTTACACAACCCGAACTATAAATTTTATACACAATTTTCCTGTGGTTCGGCCCCATTTTCTTGTATCCGAGAACTGCTCGGTTTCAACTCTTCTTTACCCGATCCACCCGATGCACAGCTCTAGCTTGCCAGCGTGTGGGATTTGTTTTTTTAATAATAAATAAAAACATAACTATTAGAAAAAGAGCATATAAATATATTGATACATTTTGTTTTATTATTGTTTATTATATTTATAAAACAATATATTATATAAAAGTTTGTCAAAATGTATTTTATGTATTAATAAAAATGTATAAATATTATATTCTTACATATAACAAAAACCATTACGAAATAAAATGTGTCAAAGAATAAACTCTAAATATATATTATTATTTGTTTAATTATATACTTGAAAGCCACTAATTAGTTTTAGTTAATTTATATTAGTATTATTTGTTTAATTATAAATATTGTCTCATAGCTACTAGATTAGCAGTTTTGTACATAGTGATTGAAATATAAATTTTAAAAGAATTAACTTTGGAATATTTTTTGTTTACTTTTGGTTTATTGTTCGTGTAATTTTGGCTTCCGTATATTTTTAATTTATTTTTCGTATATGAAAATAATCGTATTCAACTTCATGAAAAATACTAAAAATTTTCATTATATTTTTTTTATTTTTCTGTACAAGTATTAAGTGTCTCTTGTGTTTTCATAAATATATTTGATATTTCAGTTTCATTCAATTTTTGAATATTTTTAGTTTATTATTCATTTATATTTTGTATATGATACAATTCATATACATAATTAAAGCTATCTTCTTAAATATATATAGAATTTCTATAAATTATCTCTCTTAAATACAATATATATTATACATATCCAAACAATAAAATTCATAATTATATATAAGAAATAAAACTCCTAAAAGATATAAATAGTTGAATAGTAAATATATTATAGTATATAACGAGTATACTTTTGGTATATTATCGGTTTCTAATACACTTTAAAAAATTCAAACAAAGAAAAAATCTGATTATGAAAAATGTATATGAAAAGTGAAATAAAATTTATTTTGTATATTTTTAGTTTATGACAATAAAACAAATCTCCAATCGATTATTAAAAATTACCTAAAATAATAGTATATGTTTTCTTAATATTGAATATGTTAATATTTTTGATTTCAGATGAAAATATCTAAGAAAATATGAATTAAACTCATTTTAAAACTATTATTATTATAGCGGTTTAGCTTTCAATTGCGTCTAGTTTCTCTAAACAATTTTGAATACTTTCCGTATATTTTCCGTTTCTGATACAATATACTCAATACCCATAAAATAATGGAAAAAGTACGGAAAAGCACCATGTGGTTTCACCTATATGCACTTTTAGACCTGTGGTTTTAACCCTAACAAATCGATACCCTGTGATTGAAACCGTTAATAAAAAAAATGGCAAATTACTTAACAGCGTTACTGATGCTGACGTGGCCAAGGGCATTTTCATCTGGCCACTCAGTGCTTTATCCTATGTGGGAAACAAAAAGGGGGGAACGACAGGTATATAAATGGCTACAAAATTCCTAAATCCCTAAATCTCCAGATGAAAAAAAATCCCTAAATCAAACTAATTCCTCTGAAAACATATACAGTGGCTACTAAAATGGAATCATTTTCACAAAGTAGCAGGGCGTCAACATCTCAATGTAATAGGAAGACTTGTAAATGTGGTTTAACATCTCCTATGAAGACATCATCAACTCCGGTGAATTATGGACGTAAATTCTATGGCTATAGAAAATTTGAAGAAACAGGTAGGTGAGGGTGCAAATTTTTCAAATGGGTGGATGGTGCATGCACAGGAACTGAGAATTTAATGGAATTGAATCAATGGGAGGAAGAGATGGTTTTGTCGCAAGCAAGAGAAGTAGAGATGATTGAACTATTGAATCAGTTAAAAGAGATATTGATTCGAAATGAGAAGGAATTGAGTGCTTACAAGAATGAGGTAGCTAAGCTGAAGTTGGAGCTGAAAAGATATGAAGACAAAGATCGCTTTAAATTCGATTGTAATTGCAAAAAACTTTTACTCTTATTTTTATTACTTGTTGTTGTGTTATATGATATTAGTGGTAATGGATAAGGGACCATATGTGGTAAAGGGATGTTATATTTGCCTTAAAATGAAAACAGTGTATTGTGTCTTAAAAATATTTGTGAAAATGCCTCAATGAAATGACTATAAAATTGTAGTATGTCAATTATTTTGGCACACTTGCACATAAAACATTTGCATATTCGAGGTTTTTTTATGTTTGCCAGGAACAATAATTGCCACAATAATATAATTTGTTGTATCATAAGAATCCAATACAGCAGACCTCCTTAGAGGTTGCAGTTATGTCTATACTACCTGTGTAGTGTGAACCAAATGACTTTATACAAGGGGGAATTCTTCTGTGATCTTAACCAAGTATCAATACAATGCAAATAGAATGTTAACTTCATGAATGTGTACACATGATAGAAATTAGAAGGCAAATGAAAACATGCCACAAAATTAAGAATAAATGATAAGGCAATTGAACTATTTTATGTAATAAATAAGAAACTGTCAATTTACAGATTTTGAAAGTAGCATCAAAATGATATTTTAAATAAGCAATATTCAAAAAATAAAATTAGTTCCCATAATATAAGGAAAGTTTACACCCTTATAATTGTATTACAAAAAACAATATATATAATATTCCAAAATACAATAGCAATCTATTGTGTTGATCGTCCACATACGGTTATCTTCTTTTTTTTCATAGAAGGTGCAGGTGCAAAAGATCGAAGCTCTGCTGCCCTCTTGGAATTTTGGAATGAGGTAGGGGGTATCTCGCCTGAAAAAGAAGTGGACCTATTTACACTTCCTTTAAACTGTGCATCAGATGAAATTGTGGACTTCCTATAAGTCGAGGTACTGTCATTGGCAACCCGCTGTGTGTGAGGCCTTGGAGGCTTGAATTGACCATCATAACTCTAAAAGCAAGTACAATATGTTAAATACCACATCTCAATTTCTAACCAATTAAATATGTTAAACATTGAAGTTACCTTAGATGATACAGGTTGAGTTGCTGATCTCACAAAACCATCATCACTTCCAAGAACAGTTAATGTCACAAGTTGAGTTGTTGTTTGTACAACTCTATCATGCCTACCATCATGCCTTACAGTGTCTGTATGTGTTGCTTGGGATGTATTCTGAGTAGATTCTGGTGCACTTGATTTACTAACACTTCCACCCCTTCTTCTCGAAGCTCTTCTGCCACTTCCCTAAGTATAAAGTGACATTTACATAATATAAGCAATTTACATGGAATGCCATGCTGAGTAAAAAGAACTACTAAAAAATAAATAATGAAAACACACATGTGATGTGCCTGCTCCACCAGCTTTCTCTTTTTGTAACCTATTTCTTCTTTGCCATGATGTTTTACCAATGATAGATGCTTTGCAACGTCTAACATTGTGACCTCTTTGCTTGTAATTTCCACAAACCATATAACCTCCACTTCTTGAAGTCTTATACGGGTTTTTAAGCTCATCTGGATTTCGAATTCTTTTCTTTTTTGGTCTGCCAGCTGGTTTCCTTACAACATTAGGATGGACATTAAGAAAATTAGTCCTTTCCCATTCTTCCTTGCTTGGTATAGGATAGATCATATGCTTATATACAGCTAGATATGTATCCTTTGAGTAATACGTATGGACATAGTCTTCAAGTCGTTCCCTATTTGTCCAAATTGCACTGACAGTATGTTTGTAGGGTATTCCTGTCAAGTCCCAGTATCTGCAACTGCAACTTCTCCTACCTAGGTCAACTACATTTTGTGTGTCACTAAAGTCAACTTTATATCTCATTTAACCAGCTTAAGTGCAAAAATAATCCCTGCTATCAACCTTCTTCTTCTCTAGAATCTCTTGAGCATTTGGGCAAATATTACCTCTGTACTTTTTCATTACTATTGACTTGACATAAATCCTCTTCATTAGCCTCATTCGAATCCATTCTACCATACTTAAGATTGGCATATCTCAGGTAACTTTTATATATGAGTTGAAAGACTCACATATATTGTTCTGAATTGTATTAGATTTTGCATGATCTGAGAAAAAAGCTCATGCCCATACTGCAGGATCCTTTTGCATCAACCAATCATGTGCCTTGACATCAAACTTCTTCATATTATCCATATGATATTGCCAGCTCCTTTTACTTCCTATGTGTAGCGCCCTCTAGGTACTATATACAAGTATTCCAATGACATAACAACATGTGGCACAAATATTTTTTTTATCAAAAGAGATATACATTTATACCAAAAACTTTGTTTAATACACATTGTACTTTAGTGTACATATATATAACTTTTTGTCAAAATAAATACATTACTTCAAAATAAAATACTTGAATGTGATGATGATGATGATTATGAGGATGGAGATGTCGATACCAAGCTTTCCCTTAACCCACCTGAGCTCACACAGAACACACTTCAAGCTAGGCTAATTAACCTGAAAAACCACAATTGTAAAGGAATGAGCTTGTGACTCAATAAGTAATTATTAATACAACCATACATATAGTTCTTCTCAAGAAATAATTAAGAAAAACACATAGAATACATTGCAACACATCAAAATACAAAAATTTATCATTTAGACTGTGCATGGGAGTCCAAATAATAAAGGTGTTAGTGAGAACTAAAATGTCAAGCTTAATTAGAGACTCTTAAAAATATATTATAGCAATTCTCAAATATAAAACTTGTAGAGGACTCCTTAAAGTTTTTGTAGCATCAAACCACGCCTCATTTGGAGGTCTACAGCTCAAGTTATGGTCAAAATACTATAATTCTACCAGTAGGCTGCGCATGGCCGTGCGAGGAATGCACATGGCTGTGCGCCAGTGCCTGAGAGCTCGAATTCCTTACCTCTGGGTCCGCACAGCCATGCTACACTGGCACACGGCTATGCCTAAGAGTTTGCATACATGGCCTATGGACCATATCACACTCTTTCGGCCATAACTCTCTCTACTGGACTCAGATTCAAGTGATTCAAAAAGCTATAGAAACTAACTCAGAGGGCTACAACTTTCATGAAGATATCTGGGCTGAATTAATTTATATAAATTAACTAAAATTCCCTTTAAATGACTAGTGATGTCAAAACATATGAATGTAACTCAATTCAAGCTACAACAATACATTATAACATACTAGTCTACACCAAACATCCATTAACATCACAACAAGATTTCTAAACATTCAAACAATATTATTGGTGTGTTATATATACCAAGTCTCATCATTTTAATAACCATCTAGTAAATGCTAGCATAAATACTTGGGTGCTTATAACTTAATATCGACACCACATCAATCATCACATTACTCATCTTTTATAAACAAAGTTCTCACATTCAATTCATAACATATATATAAAATCACACTACCATGTATGTATGCAAATATGGCATAACAATGCATGTTTATGCAAGTTAGTATCCGGCCGGAGTTCTCGACACACGTCACACACGTTTCACACAAATTTCACTTTTTTTTTTCTTTTTCTTTCATATTTTTATTTTTATTGATATAACTATGGCCATTCCTGAGACTCTCTGCCTAGCTCAGTCTCAGATCTCACACGTGCGCACATATATATATTATATGAATGGCCACACCTGAGACTCTCTGCCCAACTCAGTCTCAAGCCATGGAGCTCAATCTCCACATACATATGTTTTCCTCACATTTCAATCATTCACATTTCTCACATTTTCTCACATTTTATCACATTATGCCATATGCATGTATTTTCATCATTCTCATTTTTCATAGTGAATTACAATTCACATTTCTCACAAGCAACGCATATCAATTCATTACAATACATGCTAATAACAAATTATAAATAAAGAATATACCATTCATATTTTATATATATATATATATATATATCATATTTTCTCACAACAACACATGTCAATCCATACCACATCCAGTGGCTTTATTCACATTACACCATAAACTCAATCTCAATTAATATTTCAATATTCTCACAAACATTATATACACACACATATATATCCTACCACCTCAAATGGCTTGCACATCATATGTGCCAATGTTCACCATTTATCATATCACATTCCAAACCAACCAATTCATATTCTTATCAACAATTACATATATATATATATATATATATATCATTCTAGTCACAATCAGAGCATATATATAAATATAAACCAACATAGTCATGTAACTTTAGTTACATGAGAATCATTATATGTAAATATTATAATAATAATTACTTACCTCAAGCCTTCAACTCCTTCTTAAAATAAAAGCTCCCCTAGTGATTAGGATCTCCAATACCTTACCAAAGCCTACATATAATACATACATTAATTCACAAAGCAAACATGCCACTTGCACTTAACTCAACAAAATGTAACTAAGTGCAGCCCCATACTCTATGTTCAAAATGTTCAAATAATTCACACACACATTCAAAAATTGTAAAAATATTACTAAAGATATCCTTATGAGTCTACTTTAAATTCCAATTAGAATTACTTGATTTGAATATATGTGGAATTAATTATGGATTTTTGTGCAAAATTGGGTAAAATAGAGAAACAGAGGTGGCTGGTTGAGCAAGAAAATATATGGCTGTGCTAGTTACCCTAAACAGTAGAATTTGGCTTGGTGTAAAACATAAAAGTTGTAGTAGACTCTCTAAGGTTTCCATAAAATTAAACTTTGCTCAAATCAGAGGTCTACAACTCACGATATGATAAAAAAAAAAGTGACTGATGCATATGGAAAAATAGACCCGAATTTCAACTTACAACACCTAACTCAAATAATAAAAAATACAAGCAATCTTACTAAATTGATGCTCCCAATAGCTTTTAAATCTCCTCAAGCTTCCCAAATCCTTGCTAGATGTGTAGAAAATTTATCAAAATCTCTCAAGAAATTCAAGAACACTCTCTACTTCTTTACCACTCCCAATTCTCTACACACTTCTTTTCAGATACACACGCACATACACATACACACACAAGCCAATCAAAAATATCCATTTGCCCCCTCAAAAGTCTCCCCTAATTATTACATATTACACAAATATCTTAATAATAATAATAATAATAATAGGTAAATATCACCATTCTCTATAACATTACTAAATTAAATAATATATAAATATCATTACAAAATTTCTACACACCCCTTTACTAAATTAGGATTATTACATAATAATCCACAACTTTTTCATATAACAAACAACTCCCAACTTTCTTAACAATTAGGTCCCTCTCTACCCAAAAGCACATATTCACACTTAAATGCAATCCATAATACTATTCCACATGTCAAGAAAATAATATATATGAACAGTACTTTTCAAAATATGGGTGTTACACTCTATACCCAATCTTAAACTTAAATAAAGTCTAATAACTCTTATGCATAAAATGCAATATATATGTCATAAATACGTGTGCTAAAGGGCGGGTGTTACATTTTTCCCCCTTAAGAAAATTTCGTCCTCGAAATTAACTACTCATCATCTTCCTAGAACAAATACGGTTCTTTCTTTTTCATAACTATCTATTTTCCATGTTGCTTCTTTAGGTGAATGATAACCTCACTTCACCTTTTTTTTCCCTAGAATTTTGATCAATTTCTCCACATACCTCAATCTTTCAAAAATCTCTATTTTAGCCTTTTTGTATCACATAACTTGGCTCCGATATATGCCATTTCAATATAACCACGTGGAATACATTATAAATAGACAACAATTCCCTTGGCCAATCTAATTTATATGTCAATGGTCAACCCTCTTTAAAATTTCATACTGTCCATATTTTTCAGACTCAATTTTCTTTACCTTTCAAATCTTAAAATTCCCTATTTAGCATGCTTAAAGCTATACAAACTTTTCCACACTCAAATGAGACTTAAACCAACTTAGAGACATTCCAAACACATACTTAATATTATCAATTCAATTCATTTCCAATTGTATTGTATTCAATTAATCACGAGTTTCAAACATTTATGTTCATCCCTCATAATCTCCATAACTCCTTCGTACAATAGATCTCGGTCATAACGTAAGCTCAAAGTATATCTATGTTCCCGCATCATTAATATTCGTATATATACCCCCTTAACGATACATTTAGTATTTACAATCAACTCATATATATAGAGGATTATATATATATATAGTCACATATATACATTTGCATCTCATCGACTCTAACACCCTCAAGTATTAATTCCATGCTAAATTAGTATAAATATACTCAATAAGCAATTGAGTATACATCATATAAATTTCAAACCCCAATGCTATAATCAATAATTGCATTCATCTCAACAATAAGATTAACATCTCACAATCATTTACATAGATGCAAGAGTTCACACTCTCACATTTCAATCTCATTGTTTGATATTATTTGTCTTGTCAATGGACACTCAGCCAGTCAACTTAATCAATTTCACATAGTCGATGGTCACAAAGTCAATCGACATACTAACATCATTTACATCCAATATAATCGCATTCCACAATACAACTCAAGTAATATAATTTATCTAAAATATTTATCACAATAACTCATCTACTCCATCATAATCACATAAAGATAACAGACAAAGAAGATTTATGCATTCCTTCTTTATCAATGTGAGTCCATATTATTCATATATATTCTTATTATTAATAGTATATATATATACAATACCAAGTCCACATACAATTCTTAATATATCAATTCCCCAAATAAGATTAATATTCTCGTAACCAAATTAACATATCCTTGTATCTCATTCCTTAAATCTAATAACTGCTTACCAAAATACTATTTACCTCAACATTCAAATACTATCGAAGAATCTTATTCTTTAATGATATGGATACATCTGATGTATCAATCAATCCAAACAACATAATCACAAATTCATACCATCCATTTCTAATTTTGCATACCATACTTGAAAATAAAATGTTTTATCATACCAAATTGCCAACATCTCAGTTCTAAATCTATCTTCTAAAATACTATTGTATCTCTTAATTAATCAAGCAATTATTTTTTTCTCAATCCATATGGAAAACAATCATAATTGAAATTAAATAAACATGCACAATTTTCATTTACCTATCATCAATATGTAATCACTCATCATTATCTAAATAACTTTTTACTCATCTTCGATCACAAATTATATAATTACAGTTGAAATCCAACTAGTATGCACCATCTCTCTTTTAATCACTGACTCTATCTTTCTCTGTCTCCAAATATCCATACCTACTTTCATTATATACCAATCTATAATGATACTATAGTTTTATACCTTATCAATTTCTGAAATAATACTATAATTCTTCCCAATTCAAGAACTATTGCAGTCAGTATATTAGTCATATTGATCTATTATCTTAAAATAAAATCTTATCATGAAATTTATTACCACCACATTCCAGTAGGTATTGAAATACATATACACATGTGCTCACACATTATTGTTCTCTCACTTATTTCACCTTCTTGTGAAATACAACACATCATAATACAATACACTCAATGCCATTGCATCACAATACTTTATTTTAATAAAATTTCATCCACAATCACTAATTCATTATAATATCCATAATGCATACATTAACCTCATATGATATTTAATTAGTATTCCACTTGTATCATACCCTTACCATCATCAGCATTTCATATCACAACCTATAGATTAGAACTCATCTATTGTATATAAGCCTTAATCATAAGAATCTAACAACAAAAGTACATTTTATAAGAAATTTACCGAAAATTTAGTAGAAACTCCCCTAAAATATAGACATCTCCCTACTAAAATAGAACCGATCCTGCAAATAAACAACTACACTTCTATAAATAATATCAATTAAGGCTCAGTTATCCACCACACTATAATTACATTTAACTGAGCATCACCAATATACTATCATTAGTCATACATGAGCATTGCCAAGATCATAAGGCATTTTACATCAATATAATATGTCATTTATAATTCTAACGAGCACAACTCATTTAATCTATTATAACTTTAGCACATCAAGGAAATTGATATATAACTTTTTGTGACTACTACCACAGGTGCTTTCCAACTTTATCCTTCTTGCCCCTTAAAACTTCTACACATAGTCATAAATCACACACACAATTCATATTTTAATAGTCCTAACTCACTTCATCCTATATTCAATTACAATTCACCATAATCACAATCCATATATTTACTTCATATCACATATCTTGTTCAAACAATGTCATTGCACAATAAATTCTCCTTTCATCAGTACAATCAATTTAACCTAGAATTCTTTTCATATTCTATAATCATCCTTTACCAGAGTGGAATCACTAAGGCTATAAAAACCTTTGTACCTTATTCTCTTATACTTTATAATAGTGCTATCAACTTACCCTTGATTCATAACTTCCTCCTTTTAATCTATTCACAACATACAAAAATATACATCTTATGGAGGGCTATAATAAAAAAAATTCAAGTTCATATAGAGCATGCACAGGTGTTACCAATGAACTCACTCAGGCGACTCTTCGGGGTCAATGTGAGGCACTCGGTGTTCATCCATCCAAGATACGTAACGCACATCAACTACATATTTTCTCAACTTATGCATGATATGTCATGTATGCATCATACTTTATCGTCCCAAGGAAGTCTAATCTCCGCTCTGATACCACTTAATGTAGCGCCCTCCAGGTACTACATACAAGTGTTCCAATGACATAACAACATATGGCACAAATGTTTTTTTTATCAAAAGAGATATACATTTATACCAAAAACTTTGTTTAATACACATTGTACTTTAGTGTACATATATATAACTTTTTGTCAAAATAAATACATTGCTTCAAAATAAAATGCTTGAATGTAATGATGATGATGATCATGAGGATGGAGATGTTGACACCAAGCCTGCCCTTAACCCACCTGAGCTCACACGGAACACACTTCAAGCTAGGCTAATTAACCTGAAAAATCACAATTGCAATGGAATGAGCTTGCAACTCAATAAGTAATTATTAATACAATTATACATATAGTTCTTCTTAAGAACTAATTAAGAAAAATACATAATACATTGCAACACATTAAAATACAAGAATTTAGTATTTAGACTGCGCATGAGAGTCCAAATGACAAAGGTGTAAGTGAGCACTAAAATGTCAAGCTCAATTAGAGAATCTTAGAAATATATTCTAGCAATTATAAAATATGAAACTTGTATAGGACTATTTAAATTTTCCATAGCATCAAACCACGCCTCATTTGGAGGTCTATAGCTCAAGTTATGGTCAAAATACTATAATTCTGCAAGTAGGTTGCGCATGGCCGTGCGAGGAATGCACATGGCTGTGCACCAGTGCCTGAGAGCTCGAATTCCTTACCTCTAGGTCTGCATGGCCGTGCTACAATGGCACACGGCCATGCCTGAGAGTTTGCATGCATGGCCTACGGACCATATCACACTCTTTCGACCATAACTCTCTCTACTGAACTCAAATTTAAGTGATTCAAAAAGCTATAGAAACTAACTCAGAGGGCTACAACTTTCATAAAGATATCTGGGCTGAGTTAATTTATATAAATTAACTAAAATGTCCTTTAAATGACTAATGATATCAAAACATATGAATGTAACTCAATTCAAGCTACAACAATACGTTATAACACACTAGTCTACACCAAACATCCATTAACATCACAACAAGATTTCTAAACATTCAAACAACATTATTGGTGTCTTATATATACCAAGTCTCATCATTTTAATAACCATCTAGCAAATGCTAGCATAAATACTTGGGTGCTTATAACTTAATATCTACACCCCATCAATCATCATATTACTCATCTTTTATAACCAAAGTTCTCACATTCAATTCATAACATATATATAAAATCACACTGCCATGTATGTATGCAAATATGGTGTAACAATGCATGTAGATTTTTATTATAAATATCCTAGGATATTTAACAATGCATGTAAATATCCTAGATTTTTATAATTTGTAGATAATCTATTATAGATTGTTATAATTGTTATAATGATATTTTTATTATAAATCTAGGATATTTATAGATTATAAATATCCACAACTACTATTATAGATTATAAAAATCTAGAATCTCATAAGAAATGATATACCATTAGATTTTATAATGATATTTATAATTTTTATAAATATCATTATAAAATTTCTACACACCCCCTTACTAAATTAGGATTATTACATAATAATCTATAACTTTTTTATATAATAAAAAACTCCCAACTTTCTTAACAATTAGGTCCCTCTCTACCCAAAAGCACATATTCACACTTAAATACAATCCATAATACTATTCCACATGTCAAAAAAATAATATATATGAACAGTACTTTCCAAAATATGGGTGTTACACTCTATACCCAATCTTAAACTTAAATAAAGTCTACTAACCCTTATGCATAAAATGTAATACATATGTCATAAATACGTGTGCTAAAGGGCGGCTGTTACATTGTGCCAGCCGCTGCCCACAATATCTATTTGTAAGTTAAATCTGAGAATTGCAGCTTGAAATTCTCAGATATGTGCTTCACACAGTGCCTATGTTCAACACTAGGCATCATCTCCTTAAAAGCCTCCACAAGTCCCTATCACAACAATAAAGAACAATTTATTACTAAACTCAATATCAAAAAAAATATTGAATTTGGTATAAGATATAACATGTACTTGTATTACCTACTGCTGGTCCGACATAAAGACCCACTTTGTTTCATCAGGTGATCCAAAATCTTCAAATAGTAGTTGTAGAAACCATTTCCAGGAAATTTTTTCTTCAGTGTCAACAATAGCCATTGCAAGGGGAAACATGTAACACCCGCCCTTTAGTACACGTGTGAGTGACGTGCATATTGCATTTTATGCATAAGAATTAGTAGACTTTATTTAAGTTTAAGCATAGGTATAAGTGTAGAGAGGGATCAAATTGAAAGGTAAGCTTGGAGTTAGATGTAGCAATATAAAGTTAAGAGGGGTATTGTGCAATATATTTTTGGCATTAAGAAGGTTTATGGATATTTGGTAATTTGTGGGAATATTTAATTAATAGATATTATGATTATTATTATTATTATTATTATTATTATTATTATTATTATTATTATTATTTGTTAAAGGATAAATATACCTCTAATACGTAATTATTATAGTGGACTTTGGAGGCAAAAATAGAGAAGTGTGATTGGTTATATATATATATGTATATTTAATTAATTGTAAGTGTGTGTGTGTGAGAGTTGTAGAGAATTTGGTAAGGGAGAAGGAGAGTGAGTTGTGAGTGATTTTTGGAGAG